>LBNU01019654.1:69897-83063 GCA_014162995.1 Artemisia annua
TAACTCATAAAGTTTTTTTAATGTACCCTAGATTTTTAACAATAATTTTAGGAATAACAACCCCAACAAAACATTTTGTCCATTAGGAGCCTCACTAAGAAAATAATTTGCTTCTATGAAAACAAATAGTACAGGAGCATGTCATCCTCTTTTACCAGCCATGTTGCCACAAGGCAATAATGATGCTGGTGAGGGTATGCTGGCTGAGGCTCACCCTCTCCAATCCTGCTGATGATGGTATTCCATTATCTGCTGGTGTGCGCTGATGGTAATCCATCAGTTGCCACTGATGACGGTCCTTCTAATATGCTGAAGTAACAAACTTATTCTAACCAGCACCACATCCACATCACCCAGAACAACACACCTATCTCTATTGCTCTGAGATGCCTTTTCTTGAGGTTGGGACTTTACATGTCTCCTTGGTCACCAAGTACCCTTTTACTCAGGAACCAGGAATTCGTAGACTGCTCACACCAAGTCCTAAAAGAATATTTCTTGATGAAGCTTTTCACTTATTTCGAGCCATTTCTCCTGAAAGGCGCTAATGATGCTCCCATACCACTGACCGCATCTGCTGGTGAGGCTGAGGACCCTATTTACTCTCACAAGCTGTATTTGAAGTGCCTTAACACGAATAATAAGGGGTTGCTGCGATGCAGAGAAAGGAGCTTTTAAGAACGTAAATACTATTATCGCTTGATGAGAAAGGAGCTTAATGATACTAAATCTTCTCTTGGTGCTGAAATTGAAGATTTGAAAGCAAAGGTTCAGAGGTTGGAAGCACAGCTTGGACAGAAAAGAAAGAGAAAGTTTGTGGTTGCTTCTGATGCAGAACAAGAGGAGACACAAGTAGATCCTCTTGAAGTATTAGCTGATGTAGCTCAACAAGCTGCTGCTTCTTCATCTCCTAAAGCTATTCCACAAAAGGAGACAATTCAGTTCAGCAGAAAAAGGAGGAGACAATATTTGGCTCAAGTATCTGCTGAGAATTCTAAAGTTGTAGATGAGCAAGTTCCTACTGATGCAAATATGGTGCCTGTTACTGTTGATCAAGCACAAGCTCAGTCTTTTGCTACACCTTCAGAAGAACCCTCAGTAGTATTTGTTGTTGGGAAAACTTTTGTGATGGAATCTGAAACTGCTGGTGCTTCTACTCATGTTGAAGATTCTACTTCACAGGTTTCTTCTGATGCACCTGCTGCTGCACCTTATGTAGATTTGTCTCATGAAGAGGAGCCATCTACTATTGCTCCTGATGTGCATGTTTCTGCTAAAGGGAAGGAAGTTCTTGTTAAAGAAGAACTTGATCCAGAGTCTATGTCTGCTAAGGAAAGGTTTGAACAGATAAGAATGCTTAAAGAGTATGAAGATCAGATGAAGAGCAAAGCACTGCAAGAAAAACTTACAGCTCAGTTTACCTCAAATCTGTCTCCTGCAAGACAAAGAGAATTGGATGCATAATCCATTCACTTTACTGATGAGCAGTGGGATACATACACTATGCAAGCTGCATCAAATCCTACTCTTGCTCAGAGTATACTGGGAGCTGCTTTTGATAGAGACAATTTTGCTGCTCAAATGATTGCACTTGGAGATCAGAAGAAGAAGGATGCAGCTGATAAGAGAAAAGCTATTGCAATTCAGAAAGCTAAGGCTAAAAGAGATAAACCACCTAGTGAAGCACAGAAGAGAACTTATATGAGGCATGTGGTTTATAATCAGAGTGTAGCTCTTTATACTTCTGGTATGTCAAAGAAGAAAATCTGGAATTTGCCTGATTCTGAGCTGATAAGGCTGTATAATTTGATTATGAAGCAAATTAAACCAGCTTCTCAAGTGAAACGGATTGCTGATGCTCTAGATGCTCCTACTGTCAAAAGATCCAAGATTGTTGAAGAAGTTGATTCAACTGCTGATGGTGTACAATCCACCAAAAGTCTACCATCTGCTGAAGCAAAGGGTGTGTCTTCCATTTCTACTGAGGAAGCATCTGTTAGTCAACCATCTGCTAGTCAACCATCATTTCTTCATGTTTCTTCTGAAGCTTCTATCATAGCTGTTTCTTCTGAAGCTTCACCAATAGCTGCTGATCATGATATGGATTCAAAGGAAAAGCAAAGTACAATTGAGATTCCTTCTTCTGTATCTGCTAATCAAGGAAGATCATTTCTTTCCAACTATCGTGCAGTTCTGGCTAAGCAAGCTGAACAAGAAGCTGCTAAAGCTAAAAAGGCTAGGGAAGAAATGGATAAGCTGTATCATAAAGGTGTGCGTATCTCAATTTCTTCTGATGCTACATCCTCTGTTCCTACTGAAGATGCCTCTGGTGCATCTGACAAGGTGGATCCCTCTATCTCTATGGGAATTTATGTACCTGGTAGGAGAAAGAAGAGGATGTCTCACAAGAGACATGTTGCAATTAGAAGATCTCTAAGGATATCCAAGAAACAGACTGCTAAGAAGGAGAGATCATCTAAACATGTGGATATACAGGCTGACAATCCTACCTTTATCAAGAAGGGTTCTCCTACAACTTTTCCAGAGGATTCTTATAGTGTGTTGAAAGATTGGAAGGTGACTAATGGCCAGATCAACACTATCTATAGACTGGATGGATCTTCTATGAAGTTTACTTTCTTGAAGGATATACTCCATTTGGTGGATAGACAAGACCTGAACACTCTTTATGCCTATGTGACACATTATTATGCAAATCATAAACCACAAGGGGCAGGGTTGTACTTATTGGGGGATCTACAAGTTCTGTTTGATTCTAAGTCTCCTAATAGTGCAGGGTATTCTGTTTGGAAGAATTCTCATAAATGGAAGGTTGATACATGGAGATTCTATTCTTATCCAAATGTACATGTTGTGGAGACCAAGTGTGGGATGAGAGTTTGCATGTTTTCTGATCAGCAGTATCCCTTGTCACCTAAACTGCTAAGAAGGTTGCTCAGAAGGAAATTAGAGGTTCCTCCTAATCCAGTGTCAAATGATCTTACACATGCTGAACAATTGGTTGGATTGATCAAGTCTCAGCTTCTACAACAACAGGCTTCTACTTGATTATGGTATTATTTGTTGTATATGTTTATTTAAAAAAAAAGGATAGTTATTAGATTTTTGTGCTAACTGTTTGCAGGTTTGTTGTATACTTACTCTATTGATGGTTCTCAACTCACCAGATGTGACTTGTGTCCATCAAAGAGTTGGCTAGTCCAAAGGGTACAGCTTTGGTAAAGACACATCAAATCTGTTGATGGCTGTAATGATTTGCCAAAAATCATAGGGTACTCAACTCACCCATGCTTCATTGCTGAGAGTTGAAATGGTCATCAATTCACCATGGATCTTATTCTGTGAATATCCTAAGAATTGACTAGCCCATAAGTATATGGCTTGTGGTAAAGGCAGTGGAAATCCATATTGGTTTTCAATTCACCAAGGATGTTTCCTTTAAGAATTGGCTAGTCCTGAGCAAACGGCTACAGGTAAAGACAACTCAAATCTGTTTATAGTTGATGATTTACTCAAAATCATATGGTTATCAGTGTACCATGGTTTTCAAACTAAAACATTTGGCTACTCCAGTAGTGATGGCTATTGGTAAAGAGACATCAAATCCATCATTTTCAATGATTCACCTCTCACAGGAGTTAACACACCTGGATGTGATGAGAATAGTATGAAACTCATTGGTTTTGATGTATCTATTGTCATATGTTGCTGCACAGATATGGTGTTTCAAGCTTATTCATCATAGAGATGTGAAGTTTTTGGTTCTTTGCTGCTGATGTTCGAAGACAATCCTCTTTACATTCTTGTGATTACTGATCTATCAAGGAATCTTGAACTTAACCATGTCAAATTCAAGATTAGGGGAGGATTGTTGGGAATTCTGCTAAGTGACAATTCTGCTGATGAAACATGCTGATGGAATCTGCTGAAGAGAAGATTCTGCTGAAGAAGTGTTACTGCTGAAGACTAAGTTTTAGCATATTTAGTTTCTGCGGATATAGCTAAACCGCGTATTTTGTAATATAGTTAGGATATGCATGAGTAATATTAGGAAAAGATTATGCATATTGTTTAGAGTTTATAGAATATACGTTTCTTGTGAAACGGTTTAAGGTTAGGGTTCCTTGTCTATAAAAGGAACACAAGTTTATGTTCTATGAAGGATTTTAGAAAAACAAGTTTATAAAAGATCCATAGAGGATCAATGGTTCTTAGTATACTTTGTTCTTACTTATATTTGTTTTCCGCTTTAAGAATATAAGCTTTGGAGACTTTCTATTAGGGTGTTTGTGATTACATAAACATTGCTAACGATTCAGAGTGCTAGAAGATCTATCAAAAGATTTAGTTTCAACAATAAGTTTCTTATTATCTTTGATCGATACTGAGCTATTTCCTTATGTGCGCAGTGTTGAGGCTGCTAAGCCGTTGGAGGAAGGTGCATCCGCCACTGAAGCGGAGAAAGAGGATACCTTGTCTCCTCCCCCCGTGTAAGTAGCAAAAAATTCTGTGTACTTCGAACTTTCTCAATTTTTCCATATCCTTATGCTTTATTGATGCTGAAGATTAACTTTGCATTTGATTTGTCGTGCAGTATGGAGCCAACTGGGAATGCTGACGCGCGTGCTAGGAGTGCGTCGCCCCTTGTGAGTCCTTTTATAGATGAGGAGGCTTCGCAGAGGGGCATGGGGGTTGAGTCCAAGCCTTTGGGTCATTTGATGGAGGAGCTGGAGCTGGTTGTTGCGCGTCAAGCCGAGCTGATTGCGCAGGTGAGGACGGGCTACTCCGGGGAGAGTAGTCATGCTTCGCAGAAGGAGGAAGAGATCTCCAGTTTGAGGGCGCAGTTGACAAGTGCCCAAACTGAGTTGGCTAGCTCCAAGGCTGAGTTAGAACTCTCTGAGGCGTACGCGCGGAGGCTAGCCGACGAGAAATTGCTGCTCTGGGCAAATCTGGACCAAGAGCGATCTGCTTTTGCACAGTACAGGTCTACATGCCTGTGGGCTCTAAAGTACTTGGAGCAGAATAAGTCTAATCTGTTCGCTCAGCTAGACGGATTCCGCAGAACAGTGGAGGCTGTGCTGGAGAGGTAGGAAGAGAAGCTGCGCAAGCTTAGCATAGAGTACGACGAGGAGTTGTACCCGCATTTGGTGTCTTCTATAGCTGAGCGCAGGTATTTCTTTTGCGTCATTGTTATTTGCTTCTATACTTATAATCATTCAAGTATTATGTATAATAACATTGTGTTGCTCTTGTAGGTGGTTGATCAGCCATGGGCTCCGTCTGGCTGCGCTGTGTACCTTAGAGTCCCAAGAGGTCACGGGGGCTTTTGGGAAAGTTTTGGAATGCGCCGTGGCGCATGGCAAGGCGCTGGCCGCAGACAAGCTGGATGAGGCCAAATTGTTGAATGTGCCCCTTGCTGAGGTGCCTGGGTACAAGTCGGACACTCACGATGAGCTTGTTGCCGCCATGGAGGAGATGAAGCAAGTTGAGCTTCCTCAGATCGCGCAGCTGGAGCGCGACCAGGATTACCCGATTGATGTAATCATGAAGGGGCTAACTTTGGCGAGGCATCTGGTGGATGGCGCTGACCAACAACCAGACTACTATTTGAAGCCTGACGTTTCGCAACTACAGGTACCTCTCTTTGCCCAGCCGCGTGATATACTTAATCCGTTCTCTATTGAGAAAGAGGTGCCTCTGCAGGAATCCCTGAATGCCCATGCCTCCAGACTTGCCAGGAAGAAAGGCATCAAAGGGAAGGCTATTCTGTGCGGCATAGGCGCAGCTCATCTCCCAAGTCTGATGGGGTACCCGTTAGCGTGCCAACGGTTGCTCTTAGTGATGCTAAACTGTTGAAGAGGCTTGGGGATGCTAAGGATGCAGCCTTTTGTGGTAGCAGCACCCAGCTGAGGCGTACACATAGTTTTTAAGCTTATGTGGTGTTTTCTTTATGCTTCGCCATTTGTGTATAAACGCATAGTTTATAATAAGAGTTCCTTCGTACATTTGTACTTAGCCTTTTTTTTAATTATCTAAGCAGTCGTACTGAAAAAAGGGGATCATAGAATCTATAATCACGTATAATTATGTTTGAACTTGTTGTTCTTTGTTCATATTTTTGGAATGCTGTTTGCATTCAACTCATATTTTTGCATCAAGATGTCTAAGTACCAAAAATGTACTCAAAAGCAAATCATAATTGTATACGAAGTTCATCAAAGATCATAGTTGTGTATGAAATTTGTAACTTAGAAAAAATCACAGTTATATATGAATTTTTACAAGTGTATGCAGCGCATTGCGAATATTATTTCGAGGAGTCAAGAGTCTTAGCTCCTAAATTGTTAAACACGCACAGTGTGCAATGTTGCGCATCCATCGTGGGGTGCGCAAGTGACTTATGCCAACGTCTTGAGCATAAGGTGTTTAACAAGGATGCGTGATCCGATGTTGATGGGTTTGCAACCCGCTTACTCAACGAGTTGTTTAGTAGGTTAACTCATCCTTTTACTATCGTAGGTATTAATAAGTGCATGCACGCCATGTAGGCTAAAGGTAATGTAACCAACACATTGAAACATAAATAATATTTAGATAACAATGTAAAGAAAATGTGTCACGGAGTTAGCTAGAAACCGCGAATTTGAATTAATACTTGCAAGTTTTTATAAAAAAAAAGAAAATAAATAGCAAAACAAAGGCAGAAATACATGGATCTTTATTGGGGCACTTACTAAAGTGCGTAGGTATCCATGTGTGGGGCCGTAGCCTTTCCTAAAGATAGCATCTCTTGAGATTGCGAATGTTCCACGTGCGTTGTAGCTCATGGCCTCCTTATCACGCAACTTGTACGCGCCTGTTCCTAGTGCTTCGATGACCTCGTAAGGTCCTTCCCACTTTGGTCCGAGCTTTCCAGTATCTTCTGCGCGGCTTGAATCGTTTTCGTGGTACACGAAATCGCCTGGTCTGAATGAAGTGCTTCGTACTTTAGCGTCATAGTATCCTTTCATCCTTGACTTGGCTTTTTCTTCCCGTATCACTGCGCGTTCATGCCTTTCTTCCAGTAGATCCAAGTCTATGCGCCGCTCGTCATCATTTGTGGCAATGTTAACTTCCGCTGTTCGAATAGTTGGCATCCCGATTTCGGCCGGTATGACAGCTTCTGTCCCATAGACAAGAGAAAAGGGAGTGTCTCCATTGCTAACCTTGATGGTTGTGCGGTGCGCCCATAAAACATGCGAAAGCTCCTCCACCCATCTTTTTTTTTGCCTGTCCAGACGCGCTTGATCGGTCCCCAAACGGTCAACTTATTTGTCAACCAAGGATTTGGTCAACAGAAAGTCAAAACTGCTGGAGGACTCAATTCAAAATGTATCCTGGAGAATACAATGATTCCCCGGGTTCGTTATGTTCCCTGGAGTGTGATATCCTGTGAATGAAAAAGATTCCTGAGTCAAAGAATGTTGAATAGAATATGGTGTGTGTGTTGTAGACAAAAATCAATCACTATAACTAAGGTGAAAAATCTAGTGATTTAAGGCGACTTAAATGCAAATTAAAAAAGATAAAAATAGAAAACTAAACTTAAAAATGATGATGATGAAAATTTAAAAAGAAAATGAAATACTAAATTTAAGAAATTAAAAACAAATACAAATTATTTAAAAAGTTAGAAAATAACTTAGAAAATAAAAGTAAAATTCTAAAAATGTAAAATGACTTAGAAAATAATTAAAAACTTAAAAATCTATTTAACTAATTATTTATATAATTATTATTACTTAAAAACTATTTATAATTACTAAATCAAATTAAAATTACAAAAAGTAAAAGATTATCCTAAAAACTTGCAAATTTAATTTCTAAAAATCTAAAATAACTTAAAATAAAATTTGGAAAATTAAAACTATTTATATTATTATTTAATTACTACTTATTAATTATTAACTATTTATTACTTATTATTAATATAATAAACTAAAAAGAAAATGAAATTTGATTTAGAAAATAAACTAAAAACTTAGAAAAATCTAAAAATGTGTAAAATCTATTTTAGAACTTAAAATATAATTATTATACTAGTTATATAATTATTATTAATTAATTACTACTTATTATCTATTTATAATAATTATTATGTAACTTAAATTAACTCTAATAATGTAATATTAAATTAAAACTAAGAAAATGAAAATGTATTTTTAAAATACTAAAAATAACTTAGAAATAAATATAAAAACTAAAAATACATCTTTTTGTCTTTTTGTGGATTTAATTTTAATTAATAACTACTTATGTATTAATTAACTATTTAACTAATTAAAATTACTAAATATAGCAAAATGACTTATATAATTAAGAAAACTTTTATAAAACTAATTAACCATCACAGGAATCCTAAAAAATTATAAAAAGTTTATAAAAATTATTATTTAACTATTTTACTAATTATTTACTTATTTATTAATTATAACTAATTTAAACTATATTAATTAAAAGAAATACAAAGTGAACAGTAGAAATTACAAAATTAATTTTTACAGAATCTAATAAACTTATTAAACTTATAAAAATTATAAAAACTTATCCTAGTTAATTATTTAATATAAAAACTATTTAATCTATTAATATTAACTAATTATTAATTAAACTGTTTTAATTATAATAAATACTATATGAACAGTAAAAATTATAAGAAAATTACTTAAAATACTAAATATTATTTAGAACCTAGAAAAAATATAAAAACTACCTACTGTTTAACAAATTATTACAGAATTAATTACCTAAACAGTTTTACTTAATTACTAATTTAACTAATATTAAATCTAATAAATATTAAACAGAAAAATAAAATTCTAAGAAAATTACTAAAAATACCTAAGGTGACAAACTAATTTTAAAAATTATAAAAACAGGTTATTATTAAGCTAAATTTAAAAAGAGAAAATGAAAATTAAGAAAAATTAAAAATATTAAATAGAAACTATCACTTTTATTAAAAAGTGATTATTTTTGGAATTTTCTTTTTGGAACTTGTTTATACACTGAAAATGGACACTTTTTGTGAAAACACTTTTTATAAAGCTTAAAAATAAGCTGTGTGCAAGCTTAAGCTCAACACAGTTTGACTTTGGTCAAACTAGAGGTGCAAAAGCTAGGAATAAGCTACACAGTGATCACAAATGCATGAAACAGCTATAAACAACTTATATAAACATGAAATGAACCAAAGAGACAAGAAAAGCACACTGGATAAGCCAATAAGCACAAATAAGCTATATGAGCTTAACTGTGTACTACACAGTCCAAAGAGGCACTCTGCAGGCCTTATGGGGCCCACAAATAAGCTCTATGATCCAAAATGAAACTTGAGACTTCAAGTTCACCTGGCAAGCTTCAAAATAAGCCAATAAGCAAACCCTAAGGTCCACTAATGAGCTTATGACAAGCTTATGAAAATTGGTGATTGTCTGAGTAATGGAAATCAATACACAGAAAAGACAAACAAAGATGGCTTATGCAGCCCTACCAAATAAGCTAGAAATGGGAAAATAAGCACTGAGATAAGAAGTTGGGTTGCTTGGCTTCTCAAAGAACCAAAAATCACAAGCTAAGCTCAAGAAATGAGCTTGTGATGAGCTTATGAACTTTGCCAATTACACTGAACACTCAGTGTATTGGTTTGAGTTTTGCAGATAAATAAGGGATAAAATAAGCACTTAAATCAATGAGAAATGACAAATAAGCACTTAGAACATGTAAACAGCCACAAGGGCTTCCCAAATCAACAAATTGCACAATCAAACAAGCTTTAATGAAGCTTGTGCAAGCTTATGAAACTAGGTATCACAACTGTGCACAGGGCATATTTTTGAAAAAGTGCTTAAAAGAAAGCACTGAATAAGCAGTTAAACTAGCAAATAAAAAATTAACAAAAATCACACAGAAAGATAAGCAACCAAAGATTAAAAATCCAAAAGCACTAATCAAGAACTTGAATAACAAAGCCTAGACAAAATTCTACTTTTTATTCAAAAACTGCAGGCATGAAATTTTGACTTTTAGATTATGAACCTAAGTTGACTTATATGAGTTTTGATCTTGATCTACTTACTGAATGTGATGTTTTAGACTATAAGGAAACTAGATTAAGCAATCCTAACAACTTGGTAACACATAAACATGATTTAGACACATAAACATCAACACAGATTCACCAAAATGGAATTGAAGGTGATTTTGACTTTTATTCAAATGAGTACTGGATTTTATGGTTTATATGAACTAATGTAACCTAAGTGAGCATGAAATAACAAAGAACAACAACACATAAACACTGGAAAACCAAATTGACAGCAAATCCAAACATTCTTCACAGATTTATGAAAATGAGATTTTCAAAGCAAATCAAAGATTTAAACCATAAGACTGATTCATAACATCATATCTACCTATACTAAGCAGATTCAAACACATAAACAACAATAAGAACAACAAGAACACCAAAATCCAAGATTCACTATTTTCACAGTGAAAATGGAAAATTTAGCAACTATGAATCTAATCAAACAAGACCACTATATTAAGCATTAATCTAACATAACAACATCTAAGAAACATAAATCAAGCATAAAAACACAGATTAAAGAACAAGAACATGAAATTGCCAAAATTGAGAAAATGGCTTACAAATTGGAATTCACTGAGAAACAAAGAACCATGGACCAAGAACCACTTATACACCTTCCACAAGGCTACTAACCCAAGGGCAATCCATAATACACCCTGCTCCAAGCTTGAATCATCATGAACCCACAAATTTTATTTTTCACTGAATTTATTGTATTTTTTTGGTATTTTTGCTTTTTGATCCTAAACTGAGTTTTATGGTTTCTAAAAGCTTTTAAAAGCTTTCTAGGAGCTTATGTGAGCTTCTACAGTCCTTGCATAGTACACACAACCACAATTCAAGATTTTGAAGTCTTGAAAGGGACAATATGAAAATTAAAGACTGAAATTAAAAGAGATACTGAAATAAAGACTGAAATGTATTAAATATAACTGAAATAGGATAACAAAGTACTTGAGAATGAAAATTACAGAGTAATTAAGACTTTAACATAAAAACGACATGAAATTAAACTAAATTGTGAACTACTCTTCTCTTCTCTTTCTTCTCTTTATATAGGCTTCAAATTAGGGTTTCCCCATGTCTCTGATCACTTCCCACTTCAATCCTAGCCATTGGATGGCCTCAATTCAATCCTAGCCCTTAATTCAATTTTGGCGGGAAAATTAGTTATTGACTGTTTGGTCAACAATTGTAGGTTGCATTTATTGTGGCGTGTTAGGGATGAGGTAATGATGGTTTTGGGGAGGCTGAGGTGATGGGAAAGGGTGGAAGCAGGTGGTGGCAAGTGGTGGTGGTGTTTGCAGTGTGAACGGGGGAAAGGGAAAAAGGGAGGAGGGAGTTTATAATTTTAAAAGGTGGGTTGGGCTGTGGTTTGGGCCAGAGAAAAAGAAAGAAAATAGAAAGGGTTGGGCTTGGGGGGTTTATGGGTTTATAATAAGAAAAGGGTCCGTTTGGTTTGTGAAATAAACAAGGACCAAAAATGTAATTTTGCAAATTTCAAGGACTTGTTTTGGTGTTATTTCAAAATTATCACAAGGACCATATTTGCCATATGTGAATAAAACAAAGACCAAAATTGTAAAATTCCATTTTTTTAAACCTTAGGGACCATTTCTGTAATATTTTGGATTTTGAGGGACTAAACATGTAAATATCTAAAAGTTATCAAAAATGTTCCAAATTGTATTTTATGTATAGTATAAGGGTATTTTGTGATAAAATCCAAGTTTTGAATACCCAGGGACTATTTTTGCCATTTTTGAAACTTGAG
This sequence comes from Artemisia annua, assembly GCA_014162995.1. Lineage (NCBI taxonomy): Eukaryota > Viridiplantae > Streptophyta > Magnoliopsida > Asterales > Asteraceae > Artemisia > Artemisia annua. The sequence continues at coordinate 81,825 of LBNU01019654.1, forward strand.
GGACCTTTTCTGCCAATTGATGAAACTTTTATCCAGGGACTAGAAATGAATAATTTTGACTTCCCATGGACTAATATTGACTTTTCATTCATTTAAAACCCTCAAGGACTAATTTTGCCAAAGTGTGAAACTTTAGGGGCCTGTTTTGTCATTTTTCAAACTTGAGGGACCAAAGTTGTCATTTTGTGATTTTTGACTTTAAAGGGTTTCTTTTGACAACTTGTGAATTAAAAAGGACCTTTGATGATATTTTCCATGTTTTGAAATACCAGGGACTAGTTTTGCCATTTTGTGAAAGTTTAGGGACTGAAACTGTCAATTGTGCAAACTTGACTGTTTTTCATCAGTTTTCAATCCTTTTGTATCTGAAACACATAAAAACATGTTTTTGTGATATTTTATATATTTGAGGGTATTTCTGTGTGTTTTCAGATGTTTTGGCAGTCTAAATGTGATAAAAATGATGAGTATTTGCACACTCATCAGCGCTTTAATTCCTTCACCTAGGATGCGATTTGCGCGTTCAACCAAGCCATTGGTTTGTGGGTGTGTTACTGATGCGAAGTGTTGCGTGATGTGCAGTTGTTCGCACCAGTCTTTGAACGGGTTGTCGCGGAATTGTTTTCCGTTGTCTGAGATAATTTCCCCGGGTAATCCAAAGCAGCATACTATGTTGTCCCATACGAATCGCTTCGCTTGGTTACCTGTTATTGTTGCCACCGCCTTTGCCTCAATCCACTTAGTGAAGTAGTCTATTGCCACAATAAGGAATTTCAATCCTCCTGCGGCAACGGGGAATGGTCCAGCGATGTTGATTCCCCACTTGTAGAATGGCCATGGTGATGTGATAGGTGTTAGCTCGTGCTGTGGTTGGCGCGGGATGGGTCTATGAACTTGGCAGTCACTACACTTCCGTACCATATCCCGTGCATCACGGTGCATAGTGGGCCAGTAGTACCCTGACCTTAAGGCTTGCGCCACGACAGACCGTGGTCCTGAGTGCATACTGCATGAACCAGCGTGGATCTCTCGGAGTACGTAATCTGCCTGAAGAGGTCCAACGCACCTAAGCCATGGTTGCAAGAATGAGCGCCTGTATAAGACATCATCTCTAAGCTCAAACCGCTGCGCTGTGCGCCGTATTCGTCGAGTCTCCTTCTGTTCTTGAGGGAGTATGCCCTTGCTTATGAAGTCCATGATAGGAGTCATCCACGTAGGGCCTTCCTATTCTATCACCGT
>LBNU01019654.1:89845-102082 GCA_014162995.1 Artemisia annua
TTATACCATGTTTACACAAGAGACTTTACACTTTCATTTTTTCTTTGCGTCTGTACATCTTTGGCCACTTATTGATACATCTGCACTTCCTGTGTTATTCTTCCATGATCATCACCATGATTATAGCGCTATTTATTTTATTTACATATATATCATGCATATTATTCTTATAGATAATCTCCATCGACCGTCAATTCATTTATATTTTCGATTCCACACTTTACTAGACATTGCAATATACGCATCATTTACTAAGATCTCATAGTTTTTCATGTACCCGGGGTTTTTCAAGAACCTTCATGTCTAGTGTCTCTTTAAGAGACTATGGGGTCTTTATTACCTCGATTTGACCATCTTGATTTTCTTGCTCCATTTTATTTATTCATTCTAGGACTTTTACTTGGAATCGATTAGTCTATCATGCTGCAGCCATGCCATAGACTTAATACCATTCATTGGTTGTACTTTTGGGACACGCATTTTAATTGGAGCATTAGCAGCGTATATATATGATCTAGTCACTTCTTTAGGTCACTAAACATGTCTGGCATTTACTAGATCTGGAATTTTATTTGTCCCTTGAACTTTAAGTTCATATTCATTAGTGTGAGGATCAACATTTATATCATAATTAATTCCAAGTTTCTTGCTGCTCATTCTCTCCTCCTGAATGAATTATCAATTTAAACATCCCATTTTGTGTGTTGTGGTGGATTTACTATATATCACACAATTACAAAATCTCATATGGGAAATATGGTTTGTGACCAAAACCATTCTAATGGGGAGGATTCATTATAGATTGTTGGCAAGATGCGAATTCATATGTCATAACATGCCCCATAAGCTAAAAGTTTTGTTCTCATAATATTATTGGCTTTGCAATCAACTGAAGACGTTTTATAAACGTTTCAACAAAAGCAATTCGCGTATGAACATGGGCTACTTTTATGTTCAACACTTATTCCAATAATCGCCCAATACTTGAAAGTACTCACCACCATTTTCAATAATTTAATTTGAAAATCCATGCTCGCATTATAGAAGTCGAGCCACTAATCACGCTAACCTTAAGTTGCGTCTTTGATGATCATTTTGACGATGCATCGATTTTAAAACTCAAAATGATCCACATGGCAGATGTATAGGCCTACTTACATCCCCTTTATGTTATTTTCAAACATTTATAGGACGAAATCCTTACTTTAATTTGGTGGTGACATATGAACAATTAACTTCCGATGAGAACATTCAAATCTATCTTTGAAGAAACTTATAGTTCTTCTATACATTCGCATCATCATTGACCCGGGATGGTCTAACCAGTCATGCCACTCAATAAAATAATCCTGGCTCATAAACTCTAGTTTATGACCACATGTGCTTAGATTGCACTTTCCATGTAAACAACAAATAATATGGAGATTTTAATACAATATCACATTTCTCCAATCAAAATCTTATAAGCTCTTTTATGTCTTCACATAGTTTAATATAATATTCAAATTAGCTTATAGCACTACCAAACAACAAGATATATTTCTCCTCTATATAAGTTGCACTATTAGCAAAACACGTACATATGCCATTAACGAAATGATAAGAATATTATATTCACCATACATTGGCAATTTTCACAATAATTGTCGTCATATTTCAAAAACTATTCATATATAAATAAATATAGCATTTAAAAGGCAATAGAATAGTATTTTCTAGTAGTGCCGTAACATCGAGGGTAATCAAGGCATATCAAACAATGTAGGATATAGCTAATTTAGAACATTTAACCTTCCAGACGTGTGAATGCTTTTACTAGCACGTGGGATAAACTCAAATAATGCAAAATTCAACTACCATAAAAGGGTGTTGGCAAAGTATACAACACCATAACGACACGTAAATCAATTTACAAGTAACTACAAGGCGACTTCATTCACTAGGTTAAAATATTTTTCTTTAACTATAAATTATACATGGTCACAATCAATCATGATGATTTATATTCTACTTGCATAACGAGTCATGCATTCATAACATTTACTATCATTTCGACAATTACCTTCGTATTGTATGCGGACTCCTTTTAAAGGCAAATAAAGCATATTAGATAGTAGTATATAAACCATAAATTCAAATAATGTAAAGACTGTGTGCTATTAATAGTCCAACTCACAAACAGAGTAAGCAAGTTCTAAACATATATCACATGTATAGTTAACAAGCTCAAATATGTAAGCGATAATTCTTAAGCAATTTTTTCATTCATTACCTTTGGATTGACATCACATAAATGAGATTATATTTCAAAACTGAAATAAGTATAGCCATCATCAGTAATCCCAAATTCACTTAGGTTCAATCAATTGTTCGGACCAACATAAATCATCTAAGACATCTTATTTTTATATTTAATAGCTCCGTTATTCTTTGGCAATCTTTACTACAACATTGCAAACTTCACAATAGTGATTTACTTGTATACGAAACCTTACAAGAAAAAATGCTCATATTTTACTTTTACTATCATGTCGAGCAAGTCACACATATATAAGCAATAGTATACAGTGAGATATAGCTTCAACTTATACGTAACCATAATAATCATAAAATCAAACTTTATAAAGATATATCTTGCATAAGCACCAAGTTCAGCTACAGTATTGATATTCTATTAACATGCACATGTTTAATTCGTCACCTTGTTTATAAACTACATTTTTGGAAAATTATTTATTGTTAAATTGATATCAAGATGATGATAATTTGTATGTTATCCGATCAATAGTTATGCTTATCACACAGACTAAGATACATCCAAAATTGCATAAAAGTTAATTAACCGTACATAACCTATACATGCATTAGTCTGAATGGCAATGTATAAACCTTAGGTATGTAGACACTAAAGTTAATAAATCTTACAGATTAAAATATGAAGATCAAGATAATGAGTAGAAGCTAAATATTTTCCCACCAACGTTAGAACTTATTTGATCTTGTAAACGAACTGAGATAAATATTTGTAACCAAAACAGATGACAAATGCAAAGAAATAACACAACATATAGTTGATTAAAAATCATTCACTTCAATAAGCTTATTTATTCACTATTCAATATGAATCATGTTGNATCAACCATACATTGGCAATTTTCACAATAATTGTCGTCATATTTCAAAAACTATTCATATATAAATAAATATAGCATTTAAAAGGCAATAGAATAGTATTTTCTAGTAGTGCCGTAACATCGAGGGTAATCAAGGCATATCAAACAATGTAGGATATAGCTAATTTAGAACATCTAACCCTCCAGACGTGTGAATGCTTTTACTAGTACGTGGGATAAACTCAAATAATGCAAAATTCAACTACCATAAAAGGGTGTTGGCAAAGTATACAACACCATAACGACACGTAAATCAATTTACAAGTAACTACAATGCGACTTCATTCACTAGGTTAAAATATTTTTCTTTAACTATAAATTATACATGGTCACAATCAATCATGATGATTTATATTCTACTTGCATAACGAGTCATGCATTCATAACATTTACTATCATTTCGACAATTACCTTCGTATTGTATGCGGACTTCTTTTAAAGGCAAATAAAGCATATTAGATAGTAGTATATAAACCATAAATTCAAATAATGTAAAGACTGTGTGCTATTAATAGTCCAACTCACAAACAGAGTAAGCAAGTTCTAAACATATATCACATGTATAGTTAACAAGCTCAAATATGTAAGCGATAATTCTGAAGCAATTTTTTCATTCATTACCTTTGGATTGACATCACATAAATGAGATTATATTTCAAAACTGAAACAAGTATAGCCATCATCAGTAATCCCAAATTCACTTAGGTTCAATCAATATGTTCGGACCAACATAAATCATCTAAGACATATTATTTTTATATTTAATAGCTCCCTTATTCTTTGGCAATCTTTACTACAACATTGCAAACTTCACAATAGTGATTTACTTGTATACGAAACCTTACAAGAAAAAATGCTCATATTTTACTTTTACTATCATGTCGAGCAAGTCACACATATATAAGCAATAGTATACAGTGAGACTATTAATAGCATTATGCATATGTTTACCATTATGCATATGTTAATAGAATATCACACAATAGTGATTTTCTTGTAAGGTTTCGTATTGATATTCTATTAACATGCATATGTTTAATTCGTCACCTTGTTTATAAACTACATTTTTGGAAAATTATTTATTGTTAAATTCATATCAAGATGATGATAATTTGTATGTTATCCGATCAATAGTTATGCTTATCACACAGACTAAGATACATCCAAAATTGCATAAAAGTTAATTAACCGTACATAACGTATACATGCATTAGTCTGAATGGCAATGTATAAACCTTAGGTATGTAGACACTAAATTTAATGAATCTTACAGATTAAAATATGAAGATCAAGATAGTGAGTAGAAGCTAAATATTTTCCCACCAACGTTAGAACTTATTTGATCTTGTAAACGAACTGAGATAAATATTTGTAACCAAAACAGATGACAAATGCAAAGAAATAACACAACATATAGTTGATTAAAAATCATTCACTTCAATAAGCTTATTTATTCACTATTCAATATGAATCATGTTGATGCTCAACTATATTATACCAAATATGTAACTTTATATAAGTCGCTTAAGTTGTCAAATAGTATCTCATTAAAATTTCATTATTTTATAAAGTAGTTTCAAAACTTTAGTCGTTTTATACATGTATAACGGACAGAATTAAATCAATATCCAAAATATAAAATATTATGATTAGGCGACATATATTCCTGTATGACATGTTCATGACCAAACTAAAAGTATTGTTTTAAGGAATGTTTTGAAAAATCTAATGAAACCAGGATCAACAAGATAATAATCACAACAACTCAACGAGATAAAAATCACATAGACTAGAGTACAAAGTGAAATATATCTACATTGCATAGATCGTCATCTCCTTCGTGTGACGATACCAAAATCAGGTTTAACCGTCCAGTTAAAGGTATGTACCAATCTCGATACGCAAGTATTTAAGTAAACTTCATAAGTTGTCTCTTAGTGCTTGTAACCTTTCGACTTTTTGGCGTTTTGTTATTAAGATATATTCTTTAAAAAAAACACACTTCATAAAAGCATGCCATTGTCAAAAAGAGTATTCTTAAATATCTAATACAAAATATTATGAGCTATTAAGATTGAATATAAAGAAATATAACTTGACTTTACAAAGGCAACAAAAGATATACCACGTGATACTATATGAATTTGATAAAAAATCGGTTGTATACTTCAGGCCTGTAAAGGGGTAATTTATACTTTCAAGGCCATCTAAGCTGCATTCTATTGGATTATCCGTTATATATTGTATGCACATAAAAAAAATAAAATAAAATAAAATTAGGAGTATGTTACAATGATCATGTTATTTATCTTTTTATAACATTATTACTCTAGAGGCTAAAGATATAATGGTCAATGTAAGTGCATATCATATACAGATATGATCGATAACCATGTAATCACACTAATAAAAGATTTAGGATGCCACAAGTAAATCATTCCCAACCATAGATATATTATTTGTGATCACGATTTAAGTTTACTAGTATCTAAATAATTTAATAACAATAAATCACAATATTATATTTTGATTTACATTGACTACCATATTACGGAGTAATACTTTATACTTCGTATNTAAATTATCTTTCTATAGACATGCATTGTTATATACTTTCGACGAACTTTTTTTCGATGAACTTTATTTTTTTCGCCCAGAAAAATCATATATGATTCGTAAGAATCATATATGATTCGATTTTAACAAATCATATATGATTCTTACGAATCATATATGATTCGTAAGAATCATATATGATTCGTAAGAATTGAATCATATATGATTTTTTACGAATCATATATGATTTTTACGAATCATATATGATTCTTTCTAGGCGGAAATTAAAAAAAAAAAAAAAAAAAATTCTTTGAAAAAAAAATTCGTCGAAAGTATATAACAATGCATATCTATAGAAAGATCATTTAATTCTCGTCGCGATGGTATTTTTTTTGTAGCTTGAAGATTTACCGTTTGCAAGATATGCTGTTTTGAAAAAAAAAGTGGAAAATATAAATGAGTGGCTATGATTGGTTGATAGGTTCTATGACATGTATGAGTTCTTCATGGATCTCAACTCATACTTCGTGTATGTTTAGTGGGTTAAGCTACGGTACCATATCCATATATATGTCTTATTTAAGTGTTAAGAAATCAATTCAAATATTATCACGTATAAAAAAAAATAATAATAATAAAAATTTGAGACTGTGATCTAATAAATCACTACGAAGAGATAACTGAATGACCCAATAATAACTGAAGACATAGATCATGAATTATATATTAATCACACAAAAAACATGCAAGACATCACAATACTAGGAAAAGTCAATTAATGAATTAATATGGCACATAACTCTATTCGGTTGAAAGTAAACAAATACGAATGGATAAGGGTTTCAAGACGTACCTTCTTCCTATCCTTCCATAGAGTTTTCATGTTTTTAAAAAAATCCATAAAGATCGTGCTGATAACGTGTTGTGAAACTAATAATAAAGAAGAGAACAAAGAACAAGAATAAAGATTGAAGAATTATATTATTCATCTCTCTATGGAGGCATGCATATATAGTTACAAGGTGGAGTATTTCACAAGATACAATACATTAACTAAGGTAACTACTAACATTAAAAGATATGGACATCCATTCCATATTTATCCATAACAAAAAGCTTTTTATTTTTATTTTTTAGCTTAAATTACTATTTTACCCCTCTCATAAACCCAGCAGGGATGTAATGTGTCAGACATTTGCCTCTTTAGAGATGATATTTGCCAATAGTATTAGTAGGGATGATTAGTGCCAAATTTAACAAACAAGAAGGATGATTTTTGCAGTTTACTCTTTTTCAATTGATCGAAGAGTTATTTTACATAACATCAATTGTACAATTAATAAATGTAAGTTGTTTTCATGCAACTGTAACAGGGACCAGTTGAATTATAATTTATAACAACAGCCGGTGGTAAGGTAATAGTGATCGCGATTATCACTGTCAATTCAGTGTTATATAGTTTTTTTCTCCTCAAAATAGTGTAATAACACAACCATCATTATCACCAAACCATACCCACTTAAAGACAAATATAACTCACACTTACAGACAGAGAAACTTAAAATAAAGGAAAAGAAGTTGGTCGTTGGGACGACTGACTTGTGCTCAAAAGTTATAGACGACGCGTTGATCGGGACAAGTTTAATAAGGGAAGGAACGTTGAAGGGGCCTTAGGATGCACCAATTAAGCCTTATCACCACCGGTCTAATAATGTACTTAATAGACGTGTTTAAGCATGAGAAACCTATATCGAACCTTTCTCAACTGGTGTAATGAAAGATGACAAGTATATCAATAAGACATAATATTAAATGTGAGTTAACGTGATAGATAGTGACATGGAAAACGACATTACACAAGATATGGTAGTTTACATCATGATTTTATTGAAAATGATATATTAATTACTGATTTATTGGTATATTATAACATATTTAACTTTTTTATTTTTGTTGGAAATCACGAGGATCGAACCCCTTCCAAACATGAAAGTTTGGCGGTAGGAGAAAAATTCAATTGATAATCAAGTCTTGAACCGCAAAATGACATAAGTAAATCCTTCTGTTTTCAATAACTTATGTACCAACTCTTTTAATGAAGTTCGGTGCTATCAAATAACCCTAAAAGTTGGTAGCATGCAACAGAGGCTGTTCTAGCCTTTTATGGGTACCGCGGCAAATTCACACGTAATACTAGTAACGTGAAGAGAGGTTGTTTTGGTCCGCGCATTGCGGTAGGGTTTTTACGTGTTAGAAGTCAAGGGCTCACGGCGGACCTTTTTTACCGCTACCCCGCTGTAGAGCGTGGGTTTTACACGCTGAATTTCTTCGTTACACAAACATTTCCTATATTTAACTTAAGGATCGTAAGGGCAAGTAGAATGATGAATACATCCAAAATTACCAAAAAAATTACTCATTTTATTGTTAACAAATTTTGTACCATTATTAAACCTAACAGTTTTAATCAGACAATTAAACCGAGTTAACAAATTTGTGTAGGGTTATGGTGGTCATCCGCACGGTTATAAAACATGCACAACGGAAACTAAACACATAAAACCGTGCATACCAAAACCGTAAGGCCAGATCTACTAACAGTGATATAAAATAATCTAACACGTATAAAGGGTGTTTAGAAGACTTACTTGTTAATCTTGTTGTACATAAGCTTCTTTGACCTTTTCTGATGCACGGAACACCTTCTTGCTGCCTCATGATCTTCTTTAGGGTTTCTTGGGGATTATCACTTCTTGGGTTGCGTCAGGTATCCACTGGTACTGCACAGGTAAAACTAGGGCTAAGAACCTATCTCAAGTTAGGCGAGCATGAAATCAGGTAATACCACTAAAGAGTGGTGCAATTGATTTAGGGTTTAAGAAACCCTAAAACCAATCGGTTAACATCAACCAAAGGGTTTGTCAAAACCCTTTGTGTTAGTTTTGGTCCATCGACCAAAGAGAGGAGAGGGCATAGATTTTTAGGGATCTTGTAAGAGTTATAAGAATCCCTTAAGGCGCCTTTTTTATTATAGGACCTTCAGGATGTTCTAGAATATTTATTGCACATGTATTGGTATTTAACTAAAAGTCAAATGCTCTCTCCTTTGGGTTTCAGTCGACGCCCAAAAACAAACAACCCTTAGGGTTTATTGTTTTTCCTTTTGCCATTATTTACCCTCTAATATTCAACCCTGATAAATATTAGACTTCGGGTAATTACCATTTAACCTTTAAATAAAATAACAACGTATTTCATTTCTCTTTATTCTCTTTTTGATTTGTGAACTCGTTTCTTATTTCCGCTTGCATTGTTCTATTTAATGTGCACCATGTGACTCTTCAGCATTTCTGTGAAAAGAGGTGTGAAAGTTGTTGTGTTGTTTGCACACAAACCATTCAGTTTGAAAAATACACAACCTGATTAAACACTTCATCCTTGGTTTTAATTAAGTACACCCAAACACCTTTGAAAAATTTTATCAACAATGGTCAAAAAACCACCTAAAACCCTCTCTACTAATGACTTTATAAGTTCCCTAAAGTCGAGGTGAATAAGATCACCAACAACAGATGTATTATGGTCACTTGAGGGAAATGGCTCCTTTTTTATTTAGATGTGGCATATTTCACAAGGTGAAACAAGTGACTGGTTAAGACATATGCAACTCATCATGTAACAAAGAATTTGCTTGATCGGATGGGTAACCAAGCCTACTGTGCCACAAGGTCTTAGACACAAAACAAGTTGTATTATTTGATTGACATTTACCTAGAATTTGAACAGTTGGAAGATCAAACAAGTAAAAGCCGCCACTTTCACTACTAGTCCCATGATTTTGTTTTGATTCAAATTCTAAATATAACATTTATGCTCATCAAAATCAACAGACGTCCTACTATCTCTAATTAACTTGTACACAAATAGAAGAATCACACAATACTCGGGCACAACCAACACATCATATAAAAACGCAATTTCAGAAACTTGCAGATTACCAACATATTTGATTTTAGCTAAAGTTCCATTATGATAACTGACAGTAAGATTAAATTTTGAAATTAACTATAATCCCAAACATGTTTTTAGTTGTAATAGTCATATGTTTGTTTGCTCTCGAGTCAATAATCCAACCAATACTGATATTTAAAGTAACAGTATGGCTATTAAAAAAATTATGACAATTAATATTAAAAACCACTTTGGCATACCTGCTTTATTAGCCTAAATATTACCAAAATACACATCATTGATGACAGACATCAATTCCATTTGTTCATTTGTGTGAAAAATAATGTGGTGCCATTCTAAGAAAAATAAGAACCTTGAGAAAAATCGCACCAACATTAAAGTTTGATTTTAAACGAGCTGTTTGGAACATTTGTATTATATCCAGGATGATACCCAATCATATCCAAACGTCTCTCTAGGGTATGACTAATTATTCCATAGTTTTTAGAAGTCAAATTTGGATTAGGTCACTTGTTAATACCAGTATTCACAACTCTTTTTAAACCAATTATTCTATTACCAAAACCTTTTGCAAAATTAGTAGTTTTAGAAACAAAACAAGAGACCCGAGGTTTGTTAGCAGACACAAAAGAAGAAGAAATTCCTCTATGCAACTCTTCTGCAGACACAACAGGAAAAAAAATCTTTAACTTAAAGTAAAGGTTCTCTAGAATGCAAATCACTCCTAATAGGCTGATAAATTTAGTTTCAAAAGAAATTGAATAACTAGTTATCTTTTAAAACACCAGTTCAAAAAGCACATAAACGCTTAGGCAATTTAGTTAAAATGTCAAACTCTCACCAAAGAGAATTAAGCTTATGATAATATTAAGGAATATATAATTCATCTTATTTAAAAACATTTATTTTTCGCATCAAATTAAAAAAACAACGAAACTATCTAGCTTATCATAAGTCTTCTTAAGCTCAGCCTAAACTTCAGTAGCATTATAAAAGAAAATTTGACCTAAGAATAAATCTTCTGACACATAACTAAACAAACAAGATAAAACTATAGCAATACATCTCTCCCATAGTTGAGTCAATGGAGCACAACTAGCATAAGTTTATTTCAAACAAGTTCCTTCAATAGAGTTATTTTTATTTCCAGTATGAAGAACTACTCAACATATATAATGGTATTAAGTAGTATCGTTAGCAATTAACTTCACATATATAATGGTATTAGTAGTAGTATCGTTAGCAACAAACCACAAGCTTCACTAGTCATGATTAAACAGAAAACAATAACATATAATAGATAAGACAGACTCAGATAAGAACAAAAATAACCAAAAAAAAGAAAAAATAAAAACAGAGGCAATAATAAACAAAGATAAGCACATAAACAAATAAATAACAACCAAAGAATAAACAAATTCACACAAAGCCAAATTCTATAAGTACCAATCCTTGAGAATTGCGCCTTGACCAGAGCAAATTCTTTGCCTCTTTATTGAGGTAGGTCAAGAATAGTTAAGCCGTTTTTTTGGGTAAAAGGTCAACGACCCGGTAAATATATTACTCCAAAAAGCATTTAAGTACAACGGATATGGGTGAATCCCATATCTCAGCCCGTTACATAGGCGAAAAGCTTACATAAAAAGATACTTCCTATTTTCTAAAAGAGAAAACAAACCACTAACCACATGATAACAAAAGACTCCGACGAAAATATAAACTACTTCCTACGACCTTGGAGATTAAAGCCATACATGGCATTAAGAGCATCCAAATTCCCTGGAAGATCATAAATTTGCTTTGAATAATCATCATAGTCATCAAACTCATCTTCACGCTCATGACCACCACCAAAAAGATTTGCTGATTCGTCGTACGTGTTAAGAACCTCATCATCATCACTATCAGAAACTACAACCTCACCCACCTTTGAAAATAGGTTAGCTCTCTTAATTGAAGAGGTAGACGGAATAGGATGACCATCATCATCCACAAGAGTAGCTTTCCCATCAATAAGTAGCTTTTCAAGCTTCCCAATTTTCTCAACTAGAGGAGTAGAACCAACTTCCTTAGTTCCCATTGAATCACTCACAAGCGGTTCTTGTGATGCATTACCGTTGTGAGCCAACCAATTCGGATGGATGTCCATCCGATCGGCTGGAACTCTCGGTAAAAAAATTTACAATTTTAGTTTTAAGTTTATTTTTAATTCTTAGTGTTTTAGTTTGTTAATATACTTATTCTTGTTTCATATTAAGGATTATTTGCTTTCAACTAACCCTCATGCTAATGGTTTGGATGTTTTTTGATGGTTATGTTGTAGTTAGTAATTGCTTAGGTGAAATGAAGAGTTTAAGTCAGATTTCGGCGTACTTGAAAGATTTGGAAGACATGTTCAAGGATTCCGGTGATTCCTTGGAAAAGTTAGAGAGTATGTTAGAGAAAGCTAAGAGTGATTTGGAAGAAGGAGAGGTTATTGGTGATAATGTTTCTTATTTACCACATGAAATGTGTTATCCAAAGAAGGAGAAGGAAA
>LBNU01019654.1:103064-125855 GCA_014162995.1 Artemisia annua
ATTTTATGTTTTTTAGGTTTCATGCATTTTATGTTTGATATAGTTCTATAGTTCTATCGTTCTATATTTCTATTTTATTTTAGTATGATTGTTTGCTAGTTATTATGAGTTAAGTTATGTTTTTAAATTTTTAAGTTTAGAAGTAGAAATAATGACCAATGTTTGGTAGACCAAGTGTGTTTGGGATATATACATACAAAACATAAGTTTTTGAAAAGACAAGAACTAGTGCTTGGACATAGCAAGTCTAGTGGTGAAAAAATTGGAGAAAAATCAATTTTCTACAAACCGAATCGGATGGATGTTCAACTGATCGGATGGAATTGATTATATAAACCCACATTTTCAAAAACCCAAGAAAACCACACACACACAAACCACCAAAAATTGGGTCATTTAGTTCGACCATTAGAAGTTATTTGGAGGTTACAGGAGTGTAATTTGATCATCAATGGCATCAAGACAAGTAAGTTATATCATTAATTTCATTCAATTAGGTTTTAATTCGGATTATTGAGATTAGGTCACGAACTGGGTATTTTTGAATTCAGACATCACAATACTAGGAAAAGTCAATTAATGAATTAATATGGCACATAACTCTATCCGGTTGAAAGTAAACAAATACGAATGGATAAGGGTTTCAAGACGTACCTTCTTCCTATCCTTCCATAGAGTTTTCATGTTTTTAAAAAAATCCATAAAGATCGTGCTGATAACGTGTTGTGAAACCAATAATAAAGAAGAGAACAAAGAACAAGAATAAAGATTGAAGAATTATATTATTCATCTCTCTATGGATGCATGCATATATAGTTACAAGGTGGAGTATTCCACAAGATACAATACATTAATTAAGGTAACTACTAACATTAAAAGATATGGACATCCATTCCATATTTATCCATAACAGATGTTAAATTATTCGAATATTATTGTTTTATGTTTACATGCATCAAACACCTTTGATATTACAATATTATCGTTTTTGTTTTTCACATATGCAAATTATATTTATTCAAAATTCAAAACATCATATAATATTTTCTTCAATAATAAATTGTAGGCCAATAGAATTCATGCTTGTGCAAATCATTATGTGCTCAACTTATCTTGACCAATGCTGAAGAAGAATAATTGTATAATTCTTTCGAACTTCAATTTGTATACCAAATTAGAAGGGGTACGGCTAACAAATTACCTTGGGAAGATTTACTTTTAAAAAAAATACATCAATAAGTGTGGTTAAAGATTAATTAATGTGTATTAAATGTGTTTTTTGATTAAATGAAAAATTATGAGCATAGTTATAACTTATAATAGCTAAACATGTGCTTGAGGTTAAATATTAGAAAACCCTTTGTAGAAATCAAAAGAGAAAGAAAAAATTAAAAACATTGGCAAATGAACAAGGTTTATCGTGTTCATGTTAGTTGTGCGAGTTTATTCCACATATTTCGTGATTGCTTTTAATCTTTTTCACTAGCACCAAATGTGTATTTATTAAGGTTTGCCATCTGATCTCTTGTACAGACTTCAGGTGCCTTATGACAAAAACAAGATTATTTGATGGTGGTTAAAATTGTTTATGTCGAACTTCTTATGTAAATCACGAAACTTTAAGCAAATCATACGCTAAGGTGGGGTGTTCGATATTGCTTTCTTTTTTTCTTTTGCATATAAGTTGTTAAGTAGTTGAAAACTTGAAATGACGTGTTTCATGGTTGAAAACAACCCGGTGAACCAAACAGAGTAGAAACAAAAATGCAAATAAAAGAAACGTCTTGATGAACAAAATCGTGAAGGAATCATGTGTGCAAATAATATATACGTAATATATATTTATATATATACGAGATATTACAACCAATAATTAAGGCACTAAATGGTCACACTCGTGCATCACAAAATGGAAAGAAATATTTATTACGCGGTAAATAAATATTTAAAGGGTCGAGAGTATTTAATTAATTAACTATAAACATTAAAAGGGAGAAAATAGGAAAAACCACATACCCGAAGGGTATGTGGTTTGTACTTGACTAACTTGGAGTGCAATCCAAGTTATGTTATTCTAGAATATTCCTTTGGTATCTATAAATACAAAGAAGATTCTAGGGTTCCTAATAATTCACACACACAACCCTAAATCTCTCCCCTCTCCCTCTTGTGTTCGTATGGTCGACGCCTCATACCCAAAGGGTTTCGATCAAAACCCTCGGTCGACCAAAGGTTATTGATCCAAGGGTTTTGTAACCCTTGGTTGATCGTTTGTGTTCCCGAAGAACCAAAGTGCAAGGAACACTCAACCATCTAACAAGTCTAAAAATGATCAGTACCGGTGGATACCTACAACGTCCTTATAAGGGTGTTCTCAAGATAGATCCTGTCGAGCAAATCAAACGTACGCACGTTCTAACTATTATTTTAGTTAGATTAATTATTTTTTTATTGTAACACATGCATGGATACATGGCTAGGATTTAGGTTAACTTTATTCAGCATATTATTTAATAATATTAATTATCTAAAATAAGTAAACGTAACCCTTCAAATAGTACTGAAGAGCTTCGAAGTGGAATAAACCATCCTTTCCATCGACACCAGTGTTGGGGCCATTGTCGCTACATGGGCCTTAAGAGTGTTCCAAGTTCAATATCCCAGTCAACCAACCTAGACATATAAATGTCGTTTTACATTTTTGTTCAGTACACTACTATGGGCAATATTTTATATTAAATGTATCCGTATATAAGTTGTTTGTGTCTTGTGTAGACAATAAGAGCACACGGTGCCAAGCTCGCCATGCCAGCTTGGCAGGCTCTTTGTGGCTCGCCGTGGCACCGTGGATCTTCGCCATGCCTCGTCGTGAACACCCTCGTCGTCTGCACGGCGACGGTTTGTGTTGTACTTTTGTCAGATTTTGTCAGATTTTTTTTTTTCTTTTTTCTTTTTGAGAGCGAAAATAAAATAATGTTTTAAGTGGTGGGTGATGAGGCCAAAAGTGTTACGCTTTTAGGGGGTCATTTAAGCCATAATCCGTAATTATTTGATCAAATATTGCCTTAAATCGTTCCTTTTGTCATTTTAGGAACTTTGGAGAAGAAATCTGGAAAAGAAAGCATTTTCGACGTTTTTGGAGCATAAAAGTGAAGAAAACGACAAAGTCTCAAAATATGCTGGAAATTATACCTGACGGCGTCACGCTTTACAAGGTGACGACGTCACATGTTGATAAAGAGATGGATATGAAGTTACACGAGACGCGCCAGAAAGTTTATGTGATTTAACACGCGACGGCGTCACGCTTTGTGACGCCTAGGCCGTCACGTTATAAGTTAAAGAGAGACGGCCCAGAAAGATTTAAAGGGTGACGGTGTCAGAAGTGGATCTGAGCAATCCAAGAAGTGTTTTGGTGGCGAGGTGACGGTGTCAAGAGCTACAACGTGACGCCGTCAAGTTGTAAAATCTATATATAGTTTTCTAATTTTCATTCATTAGGGAGGAACTTTTGGGAGAACTTTAGGGATAAACCCTAGGTCGAATTTTACTGTATTTTCAAGGGTTTTTCACCCTTGTTTTATCCACGCTTAATTAAAGATAAGTCTTCCATTAATCATTCAATATGTCTATGTGTTGTTTGATTTTATCTTATGCTTGTCTTTACATTAACATGCTAGGCTAGGTTTTCCTTGTGTTTGCTTAGATCTAATGAAACCTAGCTATTGATTATTGGTTGATGATTGATTATTAATTGTTGTGGATGAATGATTTCAGTGTTAGGCTTAAGAAAACTGGCTAACTTCCAATTGGTAACTTGCTTGAACGTCTTAGGAAACATGTACGATTTAATTGGTTGTGTTTAATGCATAAAAGACTATTAATGAGGCCATGGTTAGGATACTAAACGTGTCGCCATAGAAAAAGGTAGGAGCTTATAGAGTTGGGGAAGGACGTACACGCCCCCACGAATGGTATTAAGGAATACAACCCGTCATCCACGCAATTGTAACAAAACAATCAACCGGTAAAAGATAGCTAGGGAGTAGTGAAACCTAAGTAAACACATTTTTCTCCATATAAGGTTTTCTCACATTTTACTTTCTTGTCATTTTATTTTTATTGCATTTGTAGTTATTTGGGTTAGTTGACTAGCAACTAATTCCGCCCACTCCTTCAAAACCGAGATTTTTTACTTGCTTTCCTTAAAACATAAAAATACAAAAAGAATCATCCCTCACCCCTAGACCTAATTAGAGTAGCTTTCAATCCTAACGAACACTATTCCCCAAGTAGAACGATCAATCCCCCGGTACTTGCCACTACACTATACTACATCAGTCAGGTACACTGCCTGGTGGGGATTGCAAGCTTCTCAAGATCCATTGAGAAGTAAAACCTTTTGCGTAGACCGCAATCCACGCATCAGTTGGCCCCAAATGAGTAAGTTGAGAATAGTTGTGAGTGAGGGGTGTTAGTTGTGGAGGTTTGTTATAGTGATGTGACACCCCGTGGGCCCCGAATGAGTAATTTGTGTATGTCATGGCACCTAATGCTTTAAGTAGTATATTTATTGATTAGCTCTTGTTTTTTGGTCATCAGATATTTTAACTTTATTAATTTGCTCTCGTCTACACAACTAGACGAATATATGTGAAAAATGACGATTTATAGCGGAAAATAATTATACTTGCAAACTTGTGGTTTTGGTGTGACCTTGCGGGTTTAATTTGTAGTCATTGAGAGAAAGAAAGTTTATGGGTTAAAAACGCGAATATAGAAGTTTGAGGATAAAACAATATTTAATCTATTAAATTAATGATACATGTTGTTACCATTTTAATTCGTGCTCTATATATATATATATATATATATATATATATATATATATATATATATATATATATATATATATATATAAAAGTTAACCATTTTAAAGGGTAATTTAAAGAATCAATTAACTTTACTCATTTTTTTAAAAAAATTAAGTCTTCAAGAGAATAGGCAAATTTGTTTTATAAGTAGTGGAGATATGTTTCGGATTTGCGACTCCATGCTTAACTAATTTGTGATTATTAAAATGGAAATACTTGGAATGCATGTGGTGCAGCTATTACATAATATGCATGAATGCGTGATGCTTAATTAGTTGCGTTATTATAAAAATGGAAATACTTGGAATCAATATAAATCTCATATTTGTCATATATATATTCAAACAACTAATCTTAGCCATCATTTTTTTTAATCTAAATCAATAAAAAATCATTTATCATCTTTTTATTTATTTATTTTAACAACATATTTTGCGAACGGTAAATCTTCAAGCTACAAAAAATACACTATCGCGACGAGAATTATATTATCTATCTAGAAATATGCACTTCAATATACTTTCCACGATTTTTTTTTTTAAAAAATTTTTGGCCAGAAAAATCATACGTGATTTGTAAAAATCACATGTGATTCGTAAAAATCAAATCGCATGTGATTTTTACAAATCACGTGTGATTTTTCTAGGCGGAAATTTTGAAAAAAAGGTTCTTCAAAAGTATATAATAGTGCATATCTATAGAAAGATAATTTAATTCTCGTCACGATGGTATGATTTTTTCGCGTAACGATTAACGGTTTGCGAGAGATTTAATTTTTAAAAATAAGGTGAAAGTTTATTTTTTTGTTTTGATCAAAAAATTGAATAGCTAATATTAGTTCATTGGATCTATAACAAATATGACATCTATACTGAACTTTTGCCATGGTGCTTAATTAGTAGCGCCTTGACCGGCAAATTTAATGAAAATAAGGTTTACATGACATATTTAAAGTTAAGCGTAACCATAACTTAAGAACTTGCAAAGTCTATTTATATAGGTCATGCGGTGCATGTATTCATTTTTTTTTTATTTTTTTTTTTTTTTTATTTTTTTTTTTTTNACTCTTACATTCATAAGCCGTTTCTTGTAAACAAACCAACAAATATAATGTCAATGAAAGGTTGGGAACGTCTCAAAATACCATTTGAAAAGATAGACGTAGCCACCGAAAAATTCAAAACGTGTATCGGAAGAGGTGGATATGGTTGGGTATACAAAGGAGTACTCCCAATCGATGGAAAAGATACCACGATTGCTGTAAAGAGGTTGAACGAGCAGTTCGGACAAGGTTTAAAGGAGTTTTTGACAGAGATTCAGTTGCTCTCTGGTCAAGAACATCCCAACCTCATCTCTCTTCTCGGCTATTGTGACGAGGGAAAGGAGAAGATTATTGTCTATGAGTATGCAGCGCGTGGAAGTTTGGATAGATATATAAGGCGTAATCGTGATGAGAGTTCTACTACTCTCACGTGGTTAGAAAGACTCAAAATTTGTGCGGATGCAGCTCGTGGTTTGGATCACCTCCATAACCATATTGGAGGGCATCGAACCATTATCCACAGGGATATAAAAAGTTCAAACATTTTGATAGATGAGAACTGGGTTGCTAAAATATCTGACCTTGGATTGTCCAAGTTAAGCGTAACGGGTTTTGGTATGAGTGTCATTGTTTCAAATGGTTGTGGGACACATGGGTATTGTGAACCAGAATACTACACTTCAGGAGTCGTGACTAAAAAATCTGATGTTTATTCTTTTGGCATTGTGCTATTCGAAGTTTTGTGCGGAAGGTTGTGCATCATTGAATCTGATAATGGCTTCATCCTCTCTGGAAAATCAGTCAAAGAATACTATAACAAGGGCAATTTGGTCAAGATTATTGATCCTAGTTTAAGGAAACATATAGGCTCATACTCCATGACCAAATTCTCAGAAATTGCATACAAATGCTTGCACAATGATCGAGAACTGCGACCTGCCATGGAAGTTGTCGCGAAAGAGCTTGAAGAAATACTAAATCTCCACGTAAGATGTATACATGATTAATTTGTTAAGTTAAAAGCTAAAGATGATTTATGTACTTACAAATTTTGATTCATTTAATTTTTAATAATGGACCGATAAAAAACCTGTTATACATAATATTCCAATTTTATGATTCATTATGCATATGTTTATTTTTCATGAAAAATCATTCTGAATAAGCAAAAATTATGCATAATGATTTTTTTATCGGTACATAGTTCAAAATGAATAAAAATTGTAAGTATATAGAGCATCTTTAGCCTATCGAAGAGGCGGAGTACATACATTAACATTTAAACTTGATTTTTCATAGGTGGCACCTGGATTGGAAGAGAAAATGAAGCATCAGGCGTTAAAAGAATCCGACTCCAATGAATATTGGGAGACGAAACTGCCAATAGATTGGGAAGTTTTAATCAAAATGTTCTGTATTCCTAATGATGTCTATTCTAATAAAAATAAACTCGTCTCTCATTTTAGAGAAGGACTTCTTTTTGACCAAGGCAACCAGGTAAAACTTTTTTTTATATATACTTGCGTTTCATTGACAACATTCAACACGTTTACAAGATGAAATCACCTGCATAAAATTTCTTATAATTTCTAGTTTACTTTCTTATGTACTTTTGGCGACAGAGGAAGGTTCTAATGACAAAAAAGTGTCATCAATATAACTTTTGTGACACTTTCTAAAAAGTGTTAGCAAAAGCCTTAAATAATGAGATTAATGACACTTTTGTAAGACAAAATGTGTCACAAAAGACAAAAATTATGTACTCACACTTTTTTGCGTCACTATGAATAAAATTTAACTACTGGACTGCTACCTACACTTTTTTAGGTGTGGGAGAAGCACAAAATTTTTTAGTGACACTTATTTTCTACTTTCACTTTTTGACTTTAGTGACGCTTTTTTAACTTTCAGTGACACTTTTTTATGTATCACCATATGATTTTTTGTAGTGTTATACTGTAACTTTTAATTTTATTTCTTCTTAATAAATTTTGCAAATCAGCCGCTTCTAAAATAAAATTAAATTTTGATTTTATTGGCTAGAATGGTATCATATCAATATGTAACACAGATGTCTTATCATGTGAAGTTTTGTTTTTATTTTAACTCAAGTATATATTATAATCACCTACAGTTTTTTTCAATAAATGATGACGGAAATAAGTGTGTAATGCTCTCAGCAAGAAAATTCCTAGATTGTAAGACATGGATGGTCCAACGTAGTTTGAGGTATCTTCAATTCTTTGTTTGTTTGTACTTCAACGATTTATTCAGTTTCTCTTTATATATTCAAAGGTAAGTAGCAGAATACTGATTGATGATGTTAATTTACAATAAATTATAAATATTCAGGTTTTCGAAGGTGGCTGGGTATCCTAATTACCGAGACTTCCAAGGCACTAAATGTCGAATAAAAATTGGCATGTTATCAGTGGGAATCATGTATGCGGCTAGCTTGGTGTTCAAATATAGTTGGAAGTTTAAACGCGTTCAGAATGTCATGCCCAAAAAATTTGTAATGATAAAATGGAAAATGGGAAAGCTGAGTGTATCATCTTCACATTATGCAGAACTAATATCAGAAAATTGGTATAAGATTAGAATGTATCATTTCATGAATCACAAGCTGAATACTAGGTTTGACGTTGTCCTAGAGGAACTTTCAAATTTTCAAGACCCTAACAAGTTTGATCTCTTGATTCAAGGAATTCAATTTGAGCCCGTAGAAATGGCAAGTTACTCTCTTTTGAGCATATATAGTTTATTTAAACTGATAGTAACACTATTTACAAGTCTAAAATGTAATGTGTTGTGTTTATGTTTGAAAAGATGGTATGAGATTCTTATTTGTGGATCATAATGTATTTTGCATTTTTCCTTAATATAATGATGCAGCAAAAAAGGAATGAAGAGGATATAGATGATGTTAATGATGATGATGATGAATATTGGGAGAAAAAGTTGCCACATGAGTATCAACGTTATATAAATATGTCAGACAAGCCTTTCGAATACACCAACAAAAAGGAGTTCTATCTTAGCCTTTGTCAGGGTTTCCTTGGTTGTAATGGCCAACTGGTAATTCATTCCGTCTTGTTCTTCTTAGTCTTGTGCTAAAACATTATAAAGAGATATGTGCATTTTGCCTTTCAAAGATCTCATGACTACCAATAGACGTAAACTCATAAAATACACTTGTTAATATTATTCTAATTAACATTTGATATTATTATTTGGTTAACAGTGGTTTTCATTGTGCAAATCGACCCGTGGGATATGTTTGATACTACCAGCTACACATATCTTATGCGATTACACGGATCTAAGAACTCTATCACTATCTGAATCAAGGTTTTAAATACCTAAACCACATATGAACCTTTTATCTTGTAAGATAATTTCTTTCTTCATTTTTAAGAATTTCAACTAAACTGTGTCTATATGTCAACAGGTTCAAAGAGGTGGTAAGACTTAAGACTCATAATGAGTATAGCTTCTCATGTAGACTTAGGTCATTCATGTTTTCACCTCACTATGCCTATGCATGCTATCTGGTGTTCAAATTAGAAGATGATCATGTTATGTCCAATAACACTCGTTTCTGTAAAGCAGAGTACTATTTAATGGCTGACAATATTATTCAAGGTACAAGCTTTGTTCGTTTAAACTTGGTTTCATCAATTAATATACCAACAATAGAGCCAAAAAAGGATGCTGGATCGCGTGAATCATCAAAAAGTATTCGGATGCCAAAATGGTACATGGACCCAAAAGAGAGTTGGGCTGAAAAAAGAAATGATGGTTGGATGGAGATCAGGTTGACCGAACCTTTGCTTCAGTTGAAAAAACATGACTTACTGGAGGTAAAACTACGGGAACCTGGGTTTAAGAGTCTTGAGGGGGTGATTGTGGAAGGCATAGAGTTTAGGCCAGTGCTTAATGATGGATCAAATAAAGACGACTTAATAGGAAACCATCTGCAGGAATCTAACGATGTAAGTGTTAATGTTTGAAAAGACTCTCTGAGTTTCTTATTTGTATATCATAATCATAATATGTTTGCATTTTAACTTAACGAATAATGATGCAGCATGAAAATAATGAAGAGGATATAGATGATGATGATGAATACTGGGAGGATAAGTTGCCAAGTGACTATCAACGTTATATTGAGATGTCAGACGAGCCTTTTAGTTACACCACCAAAAAGGAGCTCTACCTCCTTCTTTGTCATGGTTTCCTTGCTCGTAATAGTGAACTGGTACTTCATTCCATCTTCTTCCTCATTATCAATTCTCAAGTGATATATATATTTTTACTTCGTATTCGATAATTTCATGACAAACACAGTATGAAATAGTTGATACTCTAATCATGTTCTAATCAATATCATGATATTATTGTTTGGTTAACAGTGGTTTTCAACATACGAAATAACCCGCGGGATCTGTTCCACACTACCCTCTACACGTGTCTTACTTGATGACCCTAATTACGACAGACTAAAAGCTCTATCTCTACCTGAATCAAGGTTTGTATCATAAATACTGTAAGACATTTTCATTATTTGCTCCAAGAATTTCAGCTAGTTAATCTATATACATATATATGCTAACAGGTTCAAAGAGGTGAAAAAACTTGGAAATTATATATATTATAAATTCACATGTAGACTTGAGTCATTCATGTTTTCACCTGATCACTATACCTACGCATGCTATCTATTGTTCAAATTCGAAGACGGCCACGTTCTGTCGAATGAAGGGCCTATTTTTAAAGCAAAGTACAACTTGGGTGGCAATAATTTCGAAGTTAGAGTTTTTGCTAATTTGGATTTGACATCAGTGATTACTATACCAACACTAAAGCCAAAAGAGGGTGTTGGATCATCAAAAGGTATTGATGGACTTGGGATGTCTAAAGTTTATACCGAGATAAGAAAAAATAAGAGTTGGGTGGCAAAAAGGAATGATGGTTGGATGGAGGCCAGGTTGACCAAACCACTGTTAAAACATCAGTTGGAAGATGTTGAGAGACTGCAGGTACAATTAAGGGAACCTGAGTTTGGGAGACTTGGTGGGATTATTGTGGAAGGCATCGAGTTTAGGCCTGTAGTTGTGGATGGATCATATGTGGTTGAAACATCAACTAAAGACAATTTAGTAGGAACTGTATTAAGATGTAAAATTAGTTGAGATATGCAACTGACGTGAAATCGTGAATTGTTTGTATTTTGCTTTCTAAATTTTTTTTATCTACTTTTCCTTTTCCATTTTTATCTATTTATTTATGGTACCATCACCCGTACTGCACTGCATGTATTAACGTCGGTAAGTCCATTCAAATCAATTGCACTCTATTAACTTATATAAGATGAATATCGAAGATCAAAACTTGAATATAAAAACTTAATTATAACGAAAACACTTCTTCAACAGCTTTTACCCCAAAGGACAAAACTAAATTTCAAAAAAGTCAGTTCTGATTATTTAGATCTCTATATATCTTTGATACCTACACTGTAATAAAAAACTTATACTGATCTCAAAAGCAGTTAATAACTAAACTTCAGAGTTAATCTTCGAACCCCAAGTAAGCTTGAAGAAAACTAGTCACCACACCATCATACAAGCAGAAATGAATGTAGATAGATGAGGGTCATAGAAAAGGTAGTTGAAAGTTCAAACAGCATAAAACAAGTTCATGGAACTCAAATTAAAATCACTAGCAACCAACATCAGCTCACCACAGGATATAAAGGTGAAAGGGAATTAAACAACAGGGTAAGCATAGGCTGATAGAATGTTGAACGAGATAATTTTCACAGATTAGAATCCAAATAATATTGCTGAAACAAAACTTTATGCAGTGTTGCGCATATAAATATCGAAGATCAGATCATTCAAGATTTACATGGCTGGAATGAAAAAAGACTGCCCATTCAATTCCAGGGCCAACTTTATCAATTCTAGAGCCAATTAATTTTGACAGTATCCCATCAAATGTAGGATACAGGAAAAGCTACTGATATGTTGCACATAGAAAGTTGTTTGCTCTTAGTTGATGTTGCAAAAGGTCAGGAAGAAATTTGTCACTTGAGATATGGAAATAGATTATTTAGATTATCCGACATGAATGATTGCTAGGTAGAAGGCCTAAATTTTCCTGGAGTCACTTGAAAATGCACTTTGTAAGGGACACAAAACCTAATATGGAGATGGAGATATTTAGCAGAGAGAGAGAGAGTAATGTTACCAAGTCATTTTTTTTCCTGATGCCAAGCTATGGACGTTTTCAACCTAATAAATCTACTAGATCTATAAAAAAACCGCCCAGTTATTTGGTAAAATACCTAAATCCTTTTTTTCTAATATTGTGCTATGTTCGTCTTCAACCCAATTAATCTACCAGATCTATACAAAATTTGGATCTTTCTGTTACGGATATGAGCCTAAAAGAATTAATATATCCAAAACACGACGTGCAAGACTTTACTTTTCAATATAATACATACAATGCAACTCTATCCACGTCGAGCTCAATATAACATTAAATCCACAGTGGCAGTCTTAAATTATCCGAAACTTGGGGATTACATAGATGACGGTTACCCAGAAGGAACAAATTGTTGACCAGCTATATTTACGTTGTATTGCTTACCATGACTCAAGATGAGAACAAACTCCTATTTAGCTTTTAGAGAGCATAATTGCAGCTGTCAAAAGCGCCTCTTTCCCAAATGGTAGAATCCCGGTGTGCCTGAATTATCATGAAATTATTTAGCGTAAGCTGAAATAAAAGTCAATAATATTACAGATGCAACTATTACTAATAGACAAGAGACTCACGAATCTGTTTTTTTAAGACATGCAAAGGCTGAGACCATATTATTGCAGATTTCTGGAAGAGAATTGTCAACAATGCCTTTATTGGATTCAGTTGACTGCTGAGATGGTAACAATATATATGCCTAATCAAAGAAAAAGAAACAACAAATTCCCATTCAGGTTACTTTTAATTTATGCAACAAAAGAAAATAATGACATCATGAAACACGCCAGAATTCACCTGAAAGGCATGTGCTAAAAGCAGCTGCGCTGCTTCATTAGTAATCTTCTTTATGATGCTTTTTGTGCTGTTTCCATCTGAAAAACACTTCAACATCCCGCCAAATGTTGAATCAATTTCACAACCGTTTGACCTCCTTGTGCGAACAGATGTCTGCAATGTTGGTTGTTACGAGGGTAATTCAAGATTATAATAAAATACTGAAGTTTGCTTCAAGAAAAGGAGCTTAAGTTTTGAGGTCTAGAACATAATTATCCATTTGATAATTATGCGCTACCGAATTTAGAATTTAGAAACTCCATCGAACTACAGAACGAACACAAAAGTACTACAAAGATACGGTGCATTTGAATCTAAAAAGCATTCAATCTAACACAAGATTTCCAATGTACTAAATTACCTTGGGAATGTACTTCTGGAAATATTGAACAATCATATCCAGTTTCAGTTTCGGTTTATCCAAGGCCTGGAAGTTGTCAAAGCAGTCCAAATTATATATTTTATAATAACCTAGTCGACCCATTCATAAGTCCATGGGTAGCAAGTGCCTCCTCTAAGAAAAATGTTAGTTTGATTTAAGAAGATACCTGAAAAAACGGGAACAATATATCTTTATCATACGTGAGTTCCTCCAGGATAATCTCCGTAGCAGGGGTTCTACAAAAGAAGAGGTGATCAAAATATAGGTCAACATTAGGTATATTCATTATATGAATACAAGAAAAGACACTAAAAGTTTATAAACTTGTTAATGGCTCGAAGTGAAAAAGTTGGAAAAAAGTACCTAGTGCCATCAGCTCTAGTAGTCAAACCATCCATATCTGCTGCCATCTTAGATGAATCCAGCTCAATGATCTAAATTTCAAAATCTCACTATTAGTTTCATTGTGTCAATATTGACCAGCAAATGAAGACCATTGATTAATTTACCATTGATAGAAGCTTTTGAACAGAATCACATGTACGCTTTACTACTTCAGGTAAAGCAATGGCAAGAGCAGCATGACACCTTTCAGTAACCTCTGTTGATCCACTTTCTGGAGGTCTCACGTCATGGCTACTATCAATGGAAAACTGAGACAGCTCACACAAAGTAGACAAGCACTCTTTGATTAATCCTTTAAAGTTTATCTTGCGTGATACCTAACATGATGTAATGGAAATATAAATTATTTTTATATTTGGATAATCATTACATAAATCTCTTCCGGGTTATTTACTCAAAAAGAAAGTTACTAAAGCACAAGTCAAATCAAATAAAACTGAAGGAAAAAGAGTATTAATTGCCGACCAGAATCATACTCAGCAACGAGTCCCGCAAAGTGGTCCACTTCGAATTTTCTGCATCAAGAAACACAAAAATGCTAACTATATGAAATTTATGTTACATAGTAGAAACAAACATTTCAAACCATCTGCTTATGAATAGGTCGTATTGGTTATGTTTAATCTTAAACAAGTAAAACAGCTCAAATAAAAGATCAAAACGAAATGGGTAAAGATACTGAAAGTCACCCAAAGTGTAATTTTAAAACATAAAACCTCCTAAATCATTTTGTTCAAAAATTATCCACTAATAGAACAATAATTATATTCAATCCTACAATTCCCAGAATACTGGCAACCTGAACAACTTGTTTCGACATGTTTGCCACCTCTAATTCCCATCGTATCAGCAAGTGATTCAAAACAAATAAAATCAGAATGATGATGGCTAACCTTTGAATGACTTATTGCGGGGTATAAAGTCTCCCTCAAGTACATTGACAAGATACTGGAATAATAACATATTCCTCAAACGCTGCAATGAAATCACGCTATTTCAATAAAGTGAAATGTATCTTTATATAACCTTTAGATGCATTTAATGCATTCAATGCATAATACATTTAATGACTAAAGGTTGGAGAAAAGACTTGAAGTTTACCAAGTCATTTTAGAAAAGTTTTTCAAAAAGCTTATGATGCAATGCAAAAAACCCTTTCAAAAAGCTTCATAGAATAGTAAAAAGCTTTACACAACTTGACCCATTGTGGATGCTCAGCATTCAACTTCTGGACAATATTTTAATATGAACATTCAGAAATATTAACAAGTAATGACCAAATTTGTTGCTCATGAGATGGTGCCTCTTCATTCATTAGCAAATATAAAAATAAATATAACTTTCAAGATGGAACATCATTTAAAAGTTTAGTGATAACCTTCAAGCCAGTTTCCTCAGTAGTTACGTCATCTGGCACTTTGGCAAGATCTTCTATTAGAAGATGAAAAGCCTGAATTATAAAAAGTAACATATGTATATAAAAAAATTGTAACTCGGTATTGATATATTATTAGGTATGAACCAATAATTGTAACTCACAGTAGCATCAAATGACCCACTAGTTTTGTTATGATCTTGTTGTTTCGCACTAGAAGAGACATCTGTGCCCAATGAATACGGAGACCATGCCTGATGATATATAAAAATAGTTGATAATAACATTTGATTACAAATTAATGGATAATGCAGAGAAGATAAAAATTTTTGTGTAAATTGAGATACCTCTTCAACAACTACTAACTCATCATGCAGGAGGGAAGAGGATGATTCTGATTTTTCAGCCACAGAAAAATACACTCGAGGGAAGCGCTGCAATGAAGGCATTGTTTTACTGATAAATTTATTCGAGAACTAACGTGTAACATAAAATCATTTGTGTACAAAGATAAGCACATAATTTAGTACCTTATCCAACTCAAGTAAGAGTTGATAGCTTGACATTATTAAGTCCAGTGAATTCTCATCTTTTAGTATCTGGAAAATTGCCTTGTACATTTCGCTATGACACCATAAACAATTTATCAATAGTTATACAATGCAAAATCATATCAGGATTATTCATAGTTCCTACACCAATACATCGATAAAGATGTGGCATGTAATCGGCGTTTTTATGTTCATGCATTAGAAATGTTTACAGCACATAAAAACAGACCTCAATGGTATTTGATGCCATTTATGTGATGGACAGGTTTGGATAATTTGATCCAGAACATGATTAAAAGATGCACTTAGACAACATCCTAATCTATCTAACTATATAAGCAATGTCATGGGTCAGATAAAGAGGTATCTTCTACCTTTCTACGCTCACTCATTCCATACATCAATTCCTCTCAGATTGAACAACACCTCTAATAAGGCTATATGATTTGACTGTAATCCTACGTTTTAAGCCTGCTAAGTTCAAATAATGGTGAGAAAGGTTAGTAGTTTTGGACCAGCGTTCTCCACCTACTTCCATGGATTTATAGATCTATTCAAGTTGGTCGATCAATCCCTTCTTTATTTCCCTAAACCAAATACTGATTCTATCGATTCATATTAGAGTGATGGCCCATGTACCTAGGTGTAGACTTCTGCCTGTGACTCTCAATTTCATTCACAGGTTAGCCAAGGGATGAGTAGATGTGACAGATGATGACTCTATATTTTTCTACCTCTGTCACTCAATTGGCATGCTTCAGATGGGTCATGGTCAATACTCCTAAGGATGCAAGAACGGTGAAAGCACTTCAGAAGACGAACCTTGGTTTGGTGATTTGAAGATGAATATGCTTAGGTTGCTTAAAGGCTGGATGGCAGATAGGTGAAAAAGAATAAGCTAGTTTCAATCCGGCACATTTCTGCCTACCCCTCTCTCTAATCTAAGCCTACCTCGCTGGTACAACTGGTGCCATGTCCAACCTAGCCTAAGGGTTAAGAATATAACCATCATTAAGTTGCAATGTTCCAAAACATCCTAAGCCATGAATGATTATACTTATTCACCCACCGATAGGATCCTGGCTTTACTTCCTTTATTTGATTTCATGCAACTCGTTTATACTTTTACATAATTGATACTAGTACAACCTTTCTATTTCCTTTCTAGTTTAACCTAGTCTTCTAACCATTGTTCCCAGTTGATGTGATCCCACTTTCCTATACTAAAATTATCTTAAGCTGCCCCTTATTCTACAGGTCCAACAACCTCAATCAGCATGTTCAACACAAGCAAACACAGCATCACAACACCACATTAACTAGGGGGATATTTGGATGCATAATTAAACCAAAGCACTATATTCCATTTCGAATGTTTCTAGTAGACGCATATTCCTCCCTTCATCTAGCATCAAGCTAGCCAGTCTTGAATAGTTACATACATGCAAGATTGATACTATCAAATTAATACTCCCTCCGTCCTGAAATATACGTCCAATTTGAACTTTGACCTTAAATATGAAGTTAAACCTAAACATATATTCCCTCCGTCCCATAATATAAGTCCAATTTGACTTTTTGAATCGAACTTTGACTTTGTATTACATAACACTTGATGAAAATTATACCAAATGAAAATACATTTAAAACACAATCCATTTATATATTTTGCATCAAGTATTATATAATACAAACAAAAATATTCAAGGTCAAAGTTCGATTTAAAAAGTCAAATTGGAATTATATTTTGGGACTTAGGGAGTATAAGCTAACCCAAAACGCGACTACTTTTTTTCTTTTGTAACCATGGTTGCCGACCTTTTGGCCGATTAATCCACTGGGTTTGAACCCACTGCCACACACACTCAAACACAGTGGGGGCTCAAGGGGTGTGCAAGAGGTGCCGTCGTACTGGGCCTCCACCTAAAAGGGGCCACATTTTTCTTAGTCTTGTATATAAATACATTAGATATTAAACCCATATGATGCGTGTAATTCAGTTTACAAGCAATTTCTCTTTAATTTACAAGTATAATGGGGCCTCCTTGCTGTTACTACCTAGGGCCACCAAAAACCATGAGACGGCTCAAACCGGGTAAATACCTCCCCTTTTCAAGAGGGTTGTTTGCACCTAGCACGAATTAAACTCGATACCTCTCACACTTTAATAGTGATACTCACAACTCACAAGCCTTTTTGCCACTAGTGGTTAAAAAGCGACTCCGAAACACTTAAAAATGTACAAAACCAAAGGGAGTAATTTGATCAAACAGTTGGTGGGCAAAACAAAAGAAACATACTTAGTGGGTGCAGCAGCATTCTCAGGAACAAGAAACCCGGAACGAACAGCTTCCAAAAAAGCCAACCCTACAAAACAAAACCCGTAAATAAATAAATAAAAAACCCTAATTGAATTAAATAAAAAATAAAAGAGAAATAAATTACATACTGTCATCTGCTACATGCTGAGTTGATTTACTAAAACAAGAAGTGTCGAGGATTGCCATTGTATTCTCTTCCATTCCTCCATCGCCTCCTCTTCTTCTTTTCGTACCCATTTCCTTCAATTGATTTTTACTTTGATGGTTTAGCAGTTTAGGGTTTTATTTACGATTTTCCCGCCAAAAATTTGGGGCTTTTTTCCGGATATAAAGAAAGAGGATGTGGGCAATGTGGGTTGAGGGGTTTTGAGTTTAGCGAGCTGGGGAGTTAAGATTAATTTGTCTAAAATTCTACAATAAACTATAATTGGGTAAATTGCAAATTTAGTCCCTAAAGTATCACGACTGCGCAAGGATCACTTTGTTGCAAAAAAAAAAACATTATGGTGCGTTTAGTTGTGGGAAAACACCCTCATTTTCTATAAAATGTTTTGTGGAAAACAAGGAAAACAAATATCGCGTTCAAATTAACGTTTTCCAACAAAATATTTTGCAAAACACAAAATCCTTTATTTCCTAGCTTAACAAAGAAAATTACAAAACAAATTTTGGTTGTTTTCCTTGTTTTCCTTTTTAACCCACAACCCTTCTTCAAAATAGAAAATACAAACATCAACTAAATACGTTTTCTATATTTTCAAGTGTTTTGTGGAGATAAATTTTCTTCCAAATAATTTTTACAAAACTAGAGATAGAAAACAAGAGAATTTTTCTCCAACTAAACGCACCCTTAATGTTTCATATTTTTGCAAAACAACCATTTTCACTAACTTTCATTAGTTTTCTCGTTAAGTGCACGTGAAATGACTAATACACCCTCGTCCATATGTCACTATACTCTTTTTAATTTGCAAATAATGTCCCTGCACTATCCTCTATCACCACCCCCTCTACCACCACACGACCATCGCCACCACCCTCCACCACCACCACTGTTACGCCCCGTGCCCAATTTGACCAAATATTTGAACTTTTTTGCGCGGAAACGACATGACCCAAAACTGACCTTCTGTTACTCTTCAAAGAACTGACAACGACCTATTACAAACCAGCCCTTAAGACTATTTTTAGATGAAACTAGACTCAATTACCTTTAAAATGATGGGTGGTACGACTTCTAACGAGTTACGGATTAAAAGATATGATTTTTCTAACATGACACATTTTCTGTACTAATTGCTGTCCCGTTTTCATACTTAACCAAAACGACTAAAACTCAACTTTTATAACTCGACAATTTACAAAAATTTCCAGAAATCATTAGGACATTATAAACATCAAATATGTACATAAAAATGGTCACGAAACTTAAAATTGACCAACGTAAAAATATGAAACTTGTAATAATTGATTAAACTTATTAATATACTCCATAGTAATATACTTGATGAGTGATAAGTTTAAAGGGAGTTCGTAAATATTGACGTGAAAAATACTTTCCTTTCTATTTAAGCAATTTTATTCATAAATCATATTGCTTGATTAACACTACCAGTATTTATATATCTCTAGTAATTGTATAAACACTTTCGAAGTACGGGTTATTATAACATTGCCTCCTTAAAATGATTTCTTCCCCGAAATCAACATGAGATAAATTATGATTTTTCTTTACGGGTCTTTATAACATATCCACCTTAAAAATGATTTCGCCCGCGAAATCAACGAAAAGTAATTGTACCTTCAATCAAAATTCGTTGGTATTGCTCACGAATAGCTTTCTCGAGTAGCTTGACATTCAAGATGATTCTTACGTAGTACTTTGACGAAGGGAATAAAGTTTTGTGCGCGATTTTCGTTCTTCACGATCTAAGATTGCTTCATCTTCTTTGTCGCAATAGAAATATCTCGAATTGTCGAGCGGGCATTATGCATCATGTTGAACTATAATAAGGGTAAGGGATGTTGTATATAAATTTAGGGGTATTATAATTTTACCATCTCAAAAGAAATTTTGTCCTCAACATTTATGTAGAGACATCCAAGATACGTATAAATAGAAAAAGTCATTCTCGTCGATTGCATTCTTCATCTCCAAAGTTTGTCTCGCATTTGATAACGCTCAAAGTTAACATGTTTTTAGTCGCGTTATTGTTTGTTTTACGCATGGAAATTGGTCATATTTGTATATATTTGTTACTTAATCGTGGAAAAGTGTTTATGCATGCAAATATAGCCAAAGACAGGTAAAAGTGATGAAAAGATGTAGAAATGAAGCGATCATGCACATTTGGAGAGTTTCGAGAAGATCAAGAAAGAAAGAAACCATGCATGGACGAAAGGATTTGATAAAAACAAGATTTCTATACATATTTATCAAGAAAATATCAAGTTCTAATGAATAAAGTCAAGCCACGAAGAAAGACAACGCATGCAACGGAAAACGACGAAGAAAATACAAAGAAACCTTCTTCAGGCAACATCCAACCGATCGGATGCAACCCGCATCCGATCCGGTTGGAACACACCCAAGATACTACCATCCGATCGGATAGAGCTCAATCCGATCGGATGGATGAAGCTGCAGTTACATGTTTGCATTTATTTGCGAATTTACTCCCCATAATCATGCGTGGCTGATCATTTCTGCTTAATAACTCAGAGGGAACATTTTTACTTGAAGCATAAGTGTTATTATGCTATATAATGACAACTAGAGGTCTAGATTATATGTACCATCCAATATCTAGTATAGTATTACACCAAGTGCTTACTAGACCATCTTATATTGCCTGAAAGTTTACTAAAGTGTGGTGAAAACGTCC
Organism: Artemisia annua; assembly: GCA_014162995.1. Lineage (NCBI taxonomy): Eukaryota > Viridiplantae > Streptophyta > Magnoliopsida > Asterales > Asteraceae > Artemisia > Artemisia annua. The sequence continues at coordinate 124,007 of LBNU01019654.1, forward strand.
AGAAAGTGTTGAGTTAGAGTCTCAAGCCTTGGTTCGAGTTTGGAGTTGTCTACTTACGTTAGTAAACAATTGGAGGAGTGTGGTTGCTAAAGTTCCACAAGTTTAATCATTGTAATTCTCAAGCTAGGTACACCTTGATACTTATAATGAACAATTGTTACTTTGAGTTTAATGAAAGTTTTCTTATTTACTTGTGTTTTAATATGATTGTCATGGAGTAATTTGTGATATACTTGTGTGTATGATGTGATTGGTTATGGAGTAATCTTTTCATTGAAAAGGTGATGCATGAAAACATATCTATTTTATGAGTTTGTTGGAATAACATCTAATCTTGCTTAATTTGTTGGTAAAAACATTCTTTGGAAAAATAGGTCCGAAAGGAGTTTCAACTTGTTTTTATTCCAAAACATTAGTGCACGAATTAGTATGTGATATGATGCTTGACACCCATCTTATTTACTTATTAAAATGGATTTGAGAAGATTTCATCACAAAAATAGGACCGAAAGGATTCGTAGGAATTCATAAGAAAAAATTGATTTTCAAAACAACAATGTGTTAATAGAATTGTCATACTAATTTGATAAGGCCAAAAGGAGTCAATTAGGTGATTGAATTCTTAGTGGTAGTTAAACATGACATACATCATTGATTGAATAACTACTCATCCTTAGTTGTGCATCATAACAAGTTTACACGAAAGTTTATACTTAAATTTCCATGATACTCCTAATTACCAATCAAGGAATTACACACAAGTATATGCTTAGTTCTTATTGAGTTTCTTTTAAATTGAGATTTCTACAAATTTGGATTGAGAACCCTTATTTTACAAACGTTTTTCTTATTACTTTAATCATCAAATCCCTTGGGACAACCTCGACTTACCCACCTTTATTATACCGGACGAGTATACTTGCTCGTATGTGTTAGATAGTTAATCGGATAAATCGTGTTTATAAATTTTAAAACTTGTACACATAATCGACACATCAAGTTTTTGGCGCCGCTGCCGGGGATTTGAGTAATTTTCTAGTTTTTAGTAATTGGATTGTTTGTAATTCAGAAAATTTTCAGTTTTAAAGTAAAAAAAAAAAGTTGGTTTTGAACCAACCGAATCGGATGGATCTCCATCCCATCGGTTGGTGACCTCGTAAAATTTTTAGGATTCTAGTTGTTTTATTTAATTTTCAGTTTTCTGTTTTTTTTAAGTAGTTTTAATGAGTAGATGATTAATGTTATTAATTATTAGTTATAAGATGTTATTATGATTAGTTTTTAATGTTTTGATTAGTCTTAAATATTTTTAATGTTTTTATAAGTTTAGAATACCTTTAGTTATGGTTGCTTAGTCATTAAATTATTGCTTTAAAGTTTCTAGTTAAAGTCTTTTCATATAAAAAAAAAAAAAAAAAAAAATCAGAAACTCCAACCGAATCGGTTGTGGGTTGCAACCGATCAGTTGGGGATAGGTAACTTGACCATCCGAACGGTTAGAAGCTACGGAGTGATTTTTAACATTTTTTTATTTTCAGTTTATTTTCAATTCTTAGTGTTTTAATTTGTTAATTTACTTATTCTTATTTCATATTAAGTGTTATTCACTTACGACTAACCATCATGCTAATGATTTGGATGTTTTTGTTGATGGTTATGTTATAGTTAGTAATTGCTTAGTTGAAATGGAGAGTTTGATTCAAATTTTGGAGTATTTGAAAGATCTGGAGAATATGTTCAAGGATTCCGGTGATTCCTTGGAAAAGTTGGAAAGCATGTTGGAAAAGGCTAAGTTGGATTTAGAAGGAGGAGAAGTTGTTGGTGACAATGTGGCTTACTTGCCTCATGA
>LBNU01019654.1:132003-146268 GCA_014162995.1 Artemisia annua
TTTTTTTTATGTGAATAGTATTTCTCATGCTATTTATATATTTCATTATGAGTGTGCCGGTGATTGTGTTGATTCTAGAACTTGTACTTGTTATGCATTACGGTTAAAATCATTTTCGAATGATGGTAATATATTCACATGATAAGAGGCAAACTTAGGATTTAAACCAAATGGCCATCTGTTTACAATATAAATTTTTGCTAACCACATCGGTTAGTTACCCCTCGTATTTGGAACCCATTTGTTAGCGTTTAACATTAACGCTAGATACCCCTAGTTAAACCCTTTGAGCCATCCTTTTCTTTTGTTACGTCCAGAAAAATACAAAAAGATTTTACACTTTAAACCTTAGCCTAACCCTTGTCAAAGCCTAAAACGGTGAGTTGCTAGTTGCTTGGTATGTTGGATTGTTTTTGATGATTAATAGTTAGCCACACTTCACCATTCATGTGTGTGCCATTTCGACAAAGATAAAGGAGACGTCTTTCTTATTTGTATTTTTGTGGTGTATGCTTATGCGAAGTGTGGGGGAGATTTGATGTGATAAAAAGGAGGTTGAAAAAAGAAAAAAAAGGGAGGAATAAGTCATCGAAAAAAAAAAGAAAAAAAAGAAAAAATATGTGATGACAATTATAGCCAATGTGCTATATTATTATGAAGATGGAGAAAGAAAGTTATGTGATATATTGTTAGCCAATGTGCTAAGTATAAAGAATATTATTATGGTGAATCGATGTATCGACATGTGAAAGTTCGAAGAGGAGTAAGATTGTAACTATAATCATTTTTGGGTTTGTGGTTTGTTCGTAACTAAGCAACAATGGGACTTAGACTTGATTTTATTTTTCTTTTAAAAACAATTTTATAAATATTCCCATGCCTTAGCCATACCCTTACCAAATTACTTTATTCGTTGTTTGCTTTCGAGCATCCGGATATTGTAGTGGCTATGTGAGAATATCAAGTGCATAAATATTTTAGTGACCATCCGGTTTTTGGGTAGCTTAATGACGTGCCAGTGATCTAGAGTTTACTTTAGTGACCATCCGTTGTTTAGTTATTCAGAAATACGTGCCAGTGATCTATATGTTTTTGTATGAGATGTTTGAACATAAGCCTGGTATTAACCCATTCAGCCAACCCGAATAAAAGACCTCTTTGATGAATTATTTCATTGTTTTGATACTTGTACAAGCCTATGGTAAGAAACATAAATCATGACTGGGCAATGAGTGATTTATTAATCATGCCACATATTGAGTGATGAGTGAATTTCAAATTATCTTCGTGAGGTGCTTAGAATTGTTATCATGCTCTTTATTAACTTGTTTGTGTTCAAATAAGATATTTGCACTATTGCCGTTGAAATCACTTTTCTTTTGATTAAGACTTGCTCGAGGGCGAGCAAAACTCAAGTGTGGGGGATTTGATAACGCTCAAAGTTAACATGTTTTTAGTCGCGTTATTGTTTGTTTTACGCATGGAAATTGGTCATATTTGTATATATTTGTTACTTAATCGTGGAAAAGTGTTTATGCATGCAAATATAGCCAAAGACAGGTAAAAGTGATGAAAAGATGAAGAAATGAAGTGATCATGCACATTTGGAGAGTTTCGAGAAGATCAAGAAAGAAAGAAACCACGCATGGACGAAAGGATTTGATAAAAACAAGATTTCTACACATATTTATCAAGAAAATATCAAGTTCTAATGAATAAAGTCAAGCCACGAAGAAAGACAACGCATGCAACGTAAAACGACGAAGAAAATACAAAGAAACCTTCTTCAGGCAACATCCAACCGATCGGATGCAACCCGCATCCGATCCGGTTGGAACACACCCAAGATACTACCATCCGATCGGATGGAGCTCAATCCGATCGGATGGATGAAGCTGCAGTTACATGTTTGCATTTATTGGCGAATTTACTCCCCATAATCATGTGTGGCTGATCATTTCTGCTTAATAACTCAGAGGGAACGTTTTTACTTGAAGCATAAGTGTTATTATGCTATATAATGACAACTAGAGGTCTAGATTATATGTACCATCCAATATCTAGTATAGTATTACACCAAGTGCTTACTAGACCATCTTATATTGCCTGAAAGTTTACTAAGTGTGGTGAAAACGTCCAGAAAGTGTTGAGTTAGAGTCTCAAGCCTTGGTTCGAGTTTGGAGTTGTTTACTTACGTTAGTAAACAATTGGAGGAGTGTGGTTGCTAAAGTTCCACAAGTTTAATCATTGTAATTCTCAAGCTAGGTACACCTTGATACTTATAATGAACAATTGTTACTTTGAGTTTAATGAAAGTTTTCTTATTTACTTGTGTTTTAATATGATTGTTATGGAGTAATTTGTGATATACTTGTGTGTATGATGTGATTGGTTATGGAGTATTCTTTTCATTGAAAAGGTGATGCATGAAAACATATCTATTTTATGAGTTTGTTGGAATAACATCTAATCTTGCTTAATTTGTTGGTAAAAACATTCTTTGGAAAAATAGGTCCGAAAGGAGTTTCAACTTGTTTTTATTCCAAAACATTAGTGCACGAATTAGTATGGGATATGATGCTTGACACCCATCTTATTTACTTATTAAAATGGATTTGAGAAGATTTCATCACGAAAAAAGGACCGAAAGGATTCGTAGGAATTCATAAGAAAAGAATTGATTTTCAAAACAACAATGTGTTAATAGAATTGTCATACTAATTTGATAAGGCCGAAAGGAGTCAATTAGGTGATTGAATTCTTAGTGGTAGTTAAACATGACATACATCATTGATTGAATAACTACTCATCCTTAGTTGTGCATCATAACAAGTTTACACCAAACTTTATACTTAAATTTCCATGATACTCCTAATTACCAATCAAGGAATTACACACAAGTATATGCTTAGTTCTTATTGAGTTTCTTTTAAATTGAGATTTCTACAAATTTGGATTGACAACCCTTATTTTACAAACGTTTTTCTTATTACTTTAATCACCAAATCCCTTGGGACAACCTCGACTTACCCATCTTTACTATACCGGACGAGTATACTTGCTCGTATGTGTTAGATAGTTAATCGGATAAATCGTGTTTATAAATTTTAAAACTTGTACACATAATCGACACATCAGCATTCGAAGTAAATTATTACTTGGCGGAGTGTAGGATCCTTCCCAACCAGTGTTCGTTGTTGATCCATGGGTAAAGGAGATAATTGGTACATCTCGAAGATGATATAACAGTGTAAGGTAGTTATATGTTAGTACTGTCAAGTGATAAGACATTTAGACGCTCTCGTAAATACGCAAACGTGTCGTTGACTCATCTTTCGTGTTAAGCCGAATCGATGAATTCCTCGAAAGAAATTATACGGAATTAATGCTCTAGGCCGAGTCGATGAATCTCCTCAGAAGAAATTACAGGGATTTAGTGTTCTCGGCGACTTGAGTTATGGAGCCTCCAAACAATGATACACGTAAACCTTAAATGACGATACACGTAGCAAGATGAGAAAGATCCGTGAAACTCTTCGTTGACGATAAACGTTGCCCTTTTTTTTGGTAAAACTAAGTGAACATATGTAAGACTTTATCGAAAGTAATCACACGAGAAATGTAACCAATTAACGAACGCTTTAGTCACCACACACAAAATATTCTTAACCAACTAAAGGAAAGATCAATCAGGTGGCAAAACCAAAAATGTCAACACGGATTAAAAGAATACGCAAGTTTGATACGAACTTGAAAATCCTATAGCATGATCTACCCACAACTCACATGTCAAACCTAAGGGTTTCCTACAGAATCAAACCTACGCTCTAATACCATTAGTTGTTACGCCATGTGCCCGATTTGACCAAATATTTGAACTTTTTTGCGCGGAAACGACTTGACCCAAAAATGACCTTCTATTACTCTTCAAAGAACTCACAACGACCTATTACAAACCAGCTCTTAAGACTATTTTTAGATGAAACTAGACTCAATTACCTTTAAAATGATGGGTGGTACGACTTCTAACGAGTTACGGATTAAAAGATATGATTTTTCTAACATGACACATTTTCTGTACTAATTGCTGTCCCGTTTTCATACTTAACCAAAACGACTAAAACTCAACTTCTATAACTCGACAATTTACAAAACTTTCCAGAAATCATTAGGACATTATAAACATCAAATATGTATATAAACATGGTCACAAAACTTAAAATTGGCCAACATAAAAATATGTAACTTGTAATAATTGATTAAACTTATTAATATACTCCATATTAATATACTTGATGAGTGATAAGTTTAAAGAGAGTTCGTAAATACTGACGTGAAAAATACTTTCCTTTCTATTTAAGCAATTTTATTCATAAATCATATTGTTTGATTAACACTACCAGTATTTATATATCTCTAGTAATTGTATAAACACTTTCGAAGTACGGGTTATTATAACCACCCTCTACCACCACACAACCAACACCACCCTCTAAGAGTTAACCGGATTTTCAGCCATTATACCTGTTACATCATTGTGAAACAATTGTTATATGCGATAATGCATAAAAAGAAACAAAACAATGTGATAAACTTGTCACTTTGTTGCATCAATGATCTTTTGTATTTTGCTATTTTTTGGTCAACAATATGAGCAAAGTATAAAATTCTACACTACAGTAGTCTAATGGTTGTTATAGCAACGAGATACGAGATAATTAAGAAAGAATTACACTGTAAATGGAACCATGCTGATTTAAACTAAAACTGAAACTCAAACATATAAAGTCACAGTTGCACGTCGATATGGCCTAGTTGTGCGAGTCAGAACTGGTCATTGATCAACCAAGGGTAGCTGAAAGAAGTCACCAAAACATCTATATTTGTGGTTTGTCAAAATTTTAAGTTATGACGATAAAAAGACCAATATGCATGGTCTTGTTTTTATAACATATGGGCTCTATCGTGCCGTCTTATCTCAAAGCAGCACCAAATAGTCTTATTTCTATACCGCCTCATATTCGCTAAACTGCAAAATGCAATCCAGTTTACGTGATAATGCAACTGTTAAATATTGTTAAAGTTATTTTGTTTGGATTAACTATTTGGATGCCAATATTTGACTAATCGCAACAAAGAGTTGCATGCTTAACAATTCACAGAATTTAAGATATAGAATTGGGTGATGAAGAACAAAACAAAAATATGACATTTAAGTTTTATCTAACCTGGATACTTATGATAGAAGTTGATGTACTTGTACTAGATGTTTCCATTTCGGATTGTAATTGTAAAACCCACTTTTCCATAACACGTTTAAATTACTAAAATGCCCTCCAATTTGAAATTTTGAAGAAAAGTGTACGGTTACCAAACAAGCCCTAAATCAAAAACGATTATTGTGCGATCACAAATATGAACATGTAACTTCAATTAAATGATATTTGAGCTACTACAACATCATATGAACTCAAGAGTGTGAAATTTGGATTAAAACATAAGTGTTGCACGTTACGTGACCTAAAAGGGTCCAAAAACATTAAAAACTTGTACACAACCTTAGAAATAAATACATGTTACTATCCTAAGTATATTTTTAATTGAAAAATGATAATTTTGACCAATCCTTCCCCCCTTGGCCGTGAATTATGAGAGAAGGGATGGAAATCCCATAATTTTGCCAGTTTACCATTTTTAAAGCAACTAATTTCCCATATTTCTTTAACCCTAAAAATTAAAACCTTTCTCCTTCCCTGGTTCTTAGTTTTACGCCTCCCTCATCACATATAACCTTTCATCCATCAAAAATATTGCCCTTGAATCCTTGGTGATTAATCGTATGTGTTCGTGAGAAGATTTGGTACGCGTAGGGATCCATTTGGAGGCATTTGAAGGCACTTTCTTTGGGGTTTCTCCTCCAATTCGAGCCATCCATCACCCTTGAAGGGTTTGGTATTTCTTGTTTTGATCCTTGTTTATCTCCTTGTGTTTCGTTCATTACGATAACCATAATACGCGAAAACCAAAAAGATACGAATTAATATACGAAATTGAACATGGATCGGCCCTAATTAAATTCTATATGAAAATTGATTAACCTTGATGATATAATGGTTAAAGCATGTTTTGTGATGATATTGTAACACCTAGATGTGATTTGTTGGAATCAAAACGGGTTTGTTTGTTCTTTTAATTTTTGGCCGCCCCTCATGATACACCTTGGATGAATTTTTGTTATGTGTTATGGATGCTTGGTTTCATGTGTGAATTGATTTGGTATAACATGTAACTAGTTTGGTTAATTAAATTGATACGAAATTGCATATGGATGTATGTATGTCGACTTGTATGTGATGATATGAATTCTTATTTGTTTTTAATGTTTGATGATGATAACATGTTTATGATGATGATTGATGATGATTAGTATGATGATTAGGGTTTGTTTTGGGTTGTTGATTTGGGACAGAATTGATGGTCGAACTTGTAACTATTATGGGTCGAGTTTGGTAAAGGTTAAATTCATGATTCTTGTTTGTAAACTCAGCTTTATGTCTTAGTAAAGTTTTCCAATTGGTTTGAAAGGAATTGAGGTTGATTTGGTCGTATTTTTGAATTTTGTGCGATGATATGTCAAAACTGCGTTTGCAGAAATTAAGTTCAGTCATGGTTTTTGATTTTTCATTTTCAAACGTAAGGAGTTAAGAGCTCTCCTTTTACTGGGGTAATGTTTGGGTTATGTGTGACTTCCTGGAATGTTTGTAGAATTTTCTGAAGGGTGTAAGTTAGGTGGTTAATTAGAAACTTTTGAGGTGTTTCTGCAGATCCGAATCTGGGTATGTTATCATAAAACGATTTTTAAAAAGGAGTTACACTTAATAATAAAATCTGCAAAAATTCAAGTAGAGTCCTAAGATGTGTGTGATTCTGTAATATTTTTGGTGAATTTTATTTTGGAATTATGGTATGCTTTGTAAATTCGTTTAATGGGCTAAAGATTATTATAAAAACCAGTTAATCAAAAGGTGTATGTAACTTATGTGTTTTATGTGCTAATTGGAGTATTTGGTGTCATCTTTATGTCTCTGGTGTCTTCTTGTATTTTTGGTGTCTCCTTTATGTCTTTGGATTCATATGTTAGTGATGAGACGAAAAGTGTACCCGTTTTAAGGGGTCATTTAAGCCCTAATTCGAGTAAATGTGATCAAATATTGCCCTAAATCGTTCCTTTTGTCATTTTAGGTACTTTTGAGAGGAATTCTGAACATGCTAATTTGGACGTTTTTGGAGCATAAAAGTGAAGAAAACGACAAAGTCTCAAAAGAAGCTGGAAAACCTACCTGACGGCGTCAGAGTCACAAGGTGACGCCGTCAGCCAACATTGACAAAGGAGTAAAATCAGATTACACTAGACGCCCTATGAAGAAAACAAGATGTTTACACCTGACGGCGTCAGGTGTTAGAGAAAGTAGGCCGTCAGGTGTTAACTTAAAGAGTGACGGCCCAGAGCAAAATAAAGAGTGACGGCGTCAGAAGTAAATCTAGGCCATCCGAGAACCCTAATGACGGCGAGCTGACGGCGTCAGAACCCATAACCTGACGCCGTCAGAATGTAAAATCTATATATACTTTTCTATTTTTCATTCATTAGTGTGGAACTTTTGGTACAAGTTTGGGAAAAACCCTAAAGACGAATTTGGCTGTATTTTCAAGGGTTTTTCACCCTTGAATCCTTCATGTTCAATTAAAGATAAGTCCTCACTTAAATTAATCAATATGTCTATGTGTTGGTTAATTATATCTTATGCTTGTCTTTCAATTAACATGCTAGGCTAGATTTTTCTTGTGTTTGCTTAGATCTAATGAAACCTAACTATTAATTATTGGTTGATTGGTGTGTTATTACTTTGTTGGGATGAATGTTTCATCAATGTTAGGCTTAAGAAAACTGGCAATACTCCTATATGGTAACATGCTTGAACGTCTTAAGAAACATGTAACTAATGCGTACTAGGTTATTAAGGTAGTATTTAACGCATGAGCCACTGTTTACAATCCCTATGATTATGTGTACGCATAGTTGTAGGAGGAGATAAGAGCTCATAGAATTGGGGAGATATGTACGCCACCCCATGAATTGTTAAGGAATACACCCGTCATCCACGCAAGTAATACATACACCAATTAACCGGTAAAAGATAGTTAGGGAGTAAGGAAATCTAAGTAAACACATTTGTCTCCATATAAGTTTTCACAACCACAATAGTTTAGTTATTTTATTTTTATTGCAATTGTAGTTTTTGGGTTAGTTGACTAGCAACTAATTCCGGCCACTTCTCCAAAACCCGAGATTTTACTTGCTTTCCATAAAATATAAAAATACAAAAATAATCTTCCTTCACCTTTAGACCTTTTAGAGTAGTTTTTCTATCCTAACGAACACTATTCCCTGTGAGAGAACGATCAATCTCCCGTACTTACCACTACACTATACTACACCGACCAGGTACACTGCCTGGTGGGATTGCAACCTTAATTCTCAAGATCCCTTGAGAGGTAAAACCTATTGCGTGGTCGCAATCCCACGCTCATCAGTTAGCTAACTTAATCTAATTGTTAACCTCGAGCCGTGAAGACCTAACTAATGTTTATGAAACCCTAAAACATTTGAAAACCGTAAATTACATCATAAAACCCTAAATGCCTTTAATCAACCCTAAACCATGATCATTAACTTAATCATTAACCACTTATTATATTTGTCTTATTATAAACCCTAAAATGACTTGTATTAAGTTTTACCCTAGCTTCTAAATAAGGAAACCTGCTATTTTTGGAAAGTACTATTTATGGAAACCTTCAAAAATTGAAAACCTTCTAAATAAGGAAACTTACTAAAAATAGAAAGACTTTTAAAATGCTTAAACTACTTAAAGTGGAAGGTTACTAAATATGGAAAGTTACCTAAAATAGAAAGCTGCTAAATATGGGAAGTTACTAAAAATGGAAAGAGAACTAAAAGAGGTAACTTACGTGATTTGAACTCTTCTTGATTCGTATTCATTCTATTCTAGGTTCGGTGAAGCGGGAATGACCGTTCTCTTATAGTTTGATCTCGGTTTGTTTTGAGTCGGCAAAGGTACAGATATTCCGTACTCTTTCAGTAAGAGTGCACACTTCCTCTCTCTTGACTTTGTCTTTGATTTGTTATCGTATTATGATTTCGTTTAATATTGATTATGATCCTTCGTACTTGGCTCTATGATTGATGTGTTTCACCGGTATTTGTGATCCTATTGTTATTCGTTTGAACTCTTATGATCCGTTCGATAACCTTTTGTGACCTTAACCTTTGAACCTTTGTGAGACTTTGGATACTCTTTGGGATATTGTAACGGGAGGTGAAACCCTTGTGAGACTTTGAATGTTCTTGTGGGATAATATAACAGGAGGTGAAATTTCTTTTCTTAATTATGATATGGAAACATTTAAAGGAGAAACTATTTTATAACGACACTTTTAATATGATTTAAGATCACTTATCTATGGGATTTTTATAAATTCATAAAGACCACTTTTAAAGAACATTTTATGCAAACCTTTATTAAAGATCATTTTTATGAATGCCATCTTTTGGAAGATCTTTTCTAAATGAACCCTTGTTATAAAACTTTTAAATGGGATTGTACTACGAACCTTTTTAAACAAGTGATGGGAACCTGCTAAATTGAACTTTTATTTTGAACTCTCATTATGACCCTTTGATTTATGAACTATGGGACTTTGGAACTTGAAATAGTGAACCTTGTGGATTGGGAACTTTGGCTTTGACCTCTCCTTTTTGACCCATTGATATTACATCTTTGATTGATCCTTTGACATTGACCTTTGATACTGAACCTTTGATAATGAACCTTTGATACTGAACCTTGACTACATGACCCTTCAGTATTTACCCATGTATTACTTGTTGTGTAGTAGCCACAACCATAGCATTGATGCACCAATGTTATGTACTCTAGTGGGGCTAGAGAGATGTCCCCCACCGTCCTTGATTTTTTATCGACTACTGCTATGATTATGATTTGTTTGCAGGGGCGTATGGATGCATCCTAGATTTGATTGATTGATTGATTGTTTGATTGAGACTACTATATTGACTACATGGTTATATATTACATTGTTTGGTGACTGGGTATGCGTGCATTGCAACCCCTCACATATTGGGAGTTGATCACTCCATATTGGGTTACTATTGGATTGGATTGGATTGTATATTGATTGGGCCTGGGGTAAAATACTGATATCTTTTGATTACCCATATGACACCATACATTGTTTGGTGACTGGGTATGCGTGCATTACACTTAACCTTGATATCTTTTGATTACCCATATGACACCATATGTAATCCATCTTCATATTCCTTTGATTATTCCTAACTCTATTGTATTGCTTTGTTATTTGTTGATATCTGTTCACTGAGCTTTTTATGCTCAGCTGCTTTCTTTTCCATGCGGCAGGTTTAGTAGGAAGCTGGGTTGTGGATGAGAGATCTTATTTTAGGCTTAGAAGACTTCACCCTGATTAGCTACTGGCTAGACTTAGAGATGATTAGAAGTAATTGATGATGGGCTTAGTATATTGTATTTGGGCTTAGTATATTGTATTTGGGCTTAGTTCATTAGTGTTGCCTTTTGTATTTTGTATTTTGTTTAGTTTTCTTTGTAAACTTTGTTTGGTAATGTATCTCCGTTTCGCTTGTGTTCTGATTTGACTCCATAATGTTACACTTTAGCCCTTCTCGGGTTGGGGTGTTACAGTAATGCTAGTTAGCTAGTTAAAGAAAAATAGTCTGTATAACACTAAACTTACTTAGCAGTTTTCTTTCATATCAATTGCAGAAGTAAGCTTCATATAACCAAACTAGTGATAGTGAAAAGGTGCATAAAGAAACTTGTCATCCTTCTATTAATTGTTTCAACAACTACAGATATGAATATGAATAAAGTAAATTAGCAAGTTAAGTGCTTATTTTGCTTTTCTGATGAAACATGACTCTGAAGGTAAGTCACCAAAACATATAAATTTGTAATTTGTCAAAATTTTGATGTATCATTTCCTTTACTTTATAATGACCACAAACACAAAGAACTTGTGATAATAGCTACGTACTTTAGATGACATTTATCTTCCCCGATATAGAGTGTCTCAACCAATTGTCATTTTTTTTAATAATTTTTTTATACGTTGATGTATCGCGGGAGCAAAGTGCAAGCTCAAACCACGGATCGTTGTCCCAACGAGGGTTGAATATGGATCTCGTCACTCAAGACCGTGAGCTATGTGTGATGAATTGGTTTCAAAAAGAAGGTTTTGGTTTTGTCTACGCTACAACGACAAATTAAAGTAAAGGAAAGCGGTAAAACGACATGAAATAAGAAAACAAGTAAAGAAGCATGTAATAAAGCGACTAAAGAAAGCGGTAAATGAAAGCGATAAGTAATGAAAACGGTAAATGAAATTAAGAGACAATGTGTTTGCAAAGCAACGCGAATAAGTTCATTAAGCTTGAGGTAAAAGTTTGCAACGAGTTATTTTCCTTTCTCGAGATTAGTTGTTGATTAATCTTTTGAAAAGATATTAACTCAAGACGAGTGAATTAATCGTTCAAAGGTTTTCGTCCTTCGAATAATTAAACCAAACGTCTAAATAATCTTTCGATTATTTATCACAAACGTTTAACGCTCTCACTTAACTCACAAACTCGAACCACTAAGCAAAACACGATTTAAACTACTCGAGACTCATATTAAAAATGTAAAGCGATAAAATAAATAAAAGACTTGTAAAACATTTAACGTAATAAAAGTTTAAAACTAAAAACTAAAAGACACGAGATTTTAATAAGAAAACGTAACTAAAAAGATTTTAGAAAATTTCGACAGCATAACGTTTAAATTTAAGAAAAATGAAACCTCACTCGATAAACGATGTGGGAAAATAAAAGCCTAACTTGGCTTGAAACAAAAATGAAACAAGAAAAGAACTTAAACAAAATAAACCAAACTCGCTACCAAAATAAATCCTTACTCGCTATGATATTGTGCACCATACTCGCTAGGATACTAACTACATACTCGCTACCCCTAACCTACTATCCATACTCGCTAGTCCATGCTAAAACCCATACTCGCTGGATTGTGATACTCGCTAGAACTTCTTCATACTCGCAACAAAAATCTCATACTCGCTAACTTTAGTACATACTCGCTAAGATTAAAGTCCTACTCGCTAGACCTATAGTTCATACTCGCTAAAGATCCTAAACAGCCCATACTCGCTATACCCTAAATCCATACTCGCTAAAACCTAAATCTAGGGCTCGTAACTTTCAGAAATGATTTTTACGTAAAACAATTATTAAAACTAAATTAAAACATTTGTAAAACTCATTAATAAGCTAGATTAAGATGCAAAATAAGCTTATAAAAGCTCGCGACACAAAAATAAACTCGAAACCAAACCAAAATACCACGACTTGTTTTACCATGCAAAGTTGACAAGTAGTTAATAGAAGCTTGAAAGAAAGATTTAGGACATGTAAATAAGCTCAAAAGATTAAAAGAAAGATTGTAAAGAACTAAAATAAGCTAGAAATAAGACATGTAAAAAGCTTGTATTAAAGAGATAAACTTACAAAATAAAACTAATCCTACTCCTACTCCTAAAACTAGCCTAAAGCTAACCAACCTTCTAAATGAGGTGGTCACATCTATTTATGGTTCAAGAGCTTGTAAGAGTTTTACCATGTTGCACATTTAGCCCTTGAACCTTTACATCTCATGAAAAGAACACTAAAACTTTTTTACAACTATTAAACGTTCTTAAATATTAAATGTAACACTCGGTAGCTTGAGGATTTAAGTTGACTAGTGTTTCAAAGGTCTTCAAAGATGTAAAAATGTTCACTTGCTCAATTTTGGAAAGCTTCTTCTCATGAATATCTTTCAACTTTGATTAAGCGTTTCTTCCATCTTTTTGAGCTTTTAAGAAATAACTTTGTCGACTTGGGCTTTCCTTGAGTAGATTTCATCATTGACTCGGCTTTGTGACACTTTTCCACATCTTGTGCTCGTTTCAGGCTTTATCGGTTGATTTTCATGCAATTTATGCAATATCCTTCCCTGCACGATCACAAACACAAAAACACGATATCTTTGGCGTTTCACGTTAGTTTTTGGTCTTATACACACTTAAACTAAGGTCAAAAGTATGTGTAAAATAGCACATATCAAAATCCCCCAGACTAAGGTATTGCGTGTCCTCACGCAATGTAATCACGTCACGTTTCAAAGATAAATAATTTCACATCTCTCTTTACTAACTTTGAAAAGTAGCAAAATGTTCAAGAGAAACACGAAATCATTTATTCCCTAAAACGCCCCGAGTTTCCATTTTATTCTATGTACTTCTTATATTACACTACTTTAGCTTATGACGGTGTGCTTGACTTTCATTATCTTTCAATAATGATTAAGGGTCATAGAGTAAGAACACGATTCATAGAAAAGTGACCGATTGGATAAAATTCATCGTCCCTGATTTTTCACAAGCCCCCAAACTAAGCGTAAAAACGGATCATTGTTTAATTACAAGTTAGATGCCAACGCTACTCATGGAAGTTACTAGTGTACCGCTTGCTCCCATTTTCCTATTTTGTATCTCATTTTTTTATTTTTGTGAGAGAAATGAATTTCTTCATAAGCATCCCGTTTCATAGTTTTTAGTCCGATAAAGATACCAAATTCATACGCTAAGTAGTTATCGATCTTCTCTTAAGAAGGTTTGCTTGAGAAATGTGGTCCACATCAAGGATATTGGATATATACAAAGACTTAGGAATACATCAAAAATAGACATAAGTTGGCGAGTACATTTCACGTGCACCTCATGCGTCCGATCTAGGATCGTAACATGCACCTCACGCGCGACCAACTTTAGTCTTAACACTAGAACTCATAATCCATAAATCTTCAACATACATCCTTATTCTTTCTTTTCTTTTTCTTTTCTTGATACTTTTTTTTCACTTTTTTTTTTATTTTTTTTTATTTTTTTTGCCTTAGTAACTTCTCGACTCCGAACCTTCACGGTTTCAATCCAAGACCTACCGCCAACTGCCAGGGTTGGAATCTAGGATCCAAGGCCCGATCTCAATCCGAAATCTTAAAGCACCTTAGCTCATACATAACAACGGGCTTT
>LBNU01019655.1:19882-38211 GCA_014162995.1 Artemisia annua
ATTTCACGGGTATGGGATACCTGCATTGCCTGGGTATGGCATGATACCCCTACATTACATGGTTGTATTATTACTCTTATCTTTGACTTTTGGCTCAAATATTACATTTGTTTACATAAACCAAATCATGACTGGCAGTGGGTTGTAAACACACAGGTTACAAGTCTTGTATGGGCGGGGCTTGGAACTGAGTGGATTTACAATGCCTTTGCTGGGGAAAATTTCATTCAAGAGCTTTACCTACTTGCATTTTTCACTAAACTCTATGAACTCACCAACCTCGTGTTGACACTTTAGCATGTATTTTCAGGTATTAAGCAATAGCACGCTACTGGAGGTTTTGGCAGGGCATGGCATGGTCATAGAAGACTCTGATATTCATATGGGACCGTTCTACATTCTATTTTTAAGGGCCTAATTCCGTACAACTTTTAACAATGTAATTCAACACTTTTGTTAAACTATTTTATTCTAAATGATTGAAGATGAAAACTGTTCTTTACACTTGTGTTGTGGCACCAATTGAGTTGCACCCCAGCGACATGTAAGCTTCCGCTGGACCCGATTTTGGGGGTGTGACACTATAGCTGAAAGAACGGATCAAAACGAGTATATAACGAAGGAGATATGATGTCAAACGTAGTATTATGGCTTCCGCTTCATTGTCATCATTGGTTATATGACCTTATTGTCATAATTGTTTATATGGCCGTATTGCCAAAAATTGTATATTTAACGGTATTGCTACACTTACCTTTGAATCTTGGTACAAATGTTACTTTCATTTACATAAACCAAATCATAAATGGGCAGTGGGTTGTAAACACACAGGTTGCAAGTCTTGTATGGCCGGGACTTGGAACTGGGTGGATTTACAATGCCTTTGCTGGGAAATCTTCATTCAAATGCTTTACATTACATTCTTTTTCACTAAACTCTATGAACTCACAAACCTCGTGTTGACGCTTTAGCATGTATTTTCAGGTATTAAGCAACGACACACTACTGGAAGCTTTTGGCAGGGCATGGCATGGTCATAGAAGACTCTGATATTCATGTAGGGACCAGTTTAAACTATTTTAAGGGCCTAATCCCGCACTACTTTTAACAATGTAAATTCAACACTTTTGTTAAACTATTTTATTCTAAATGAATGAGATGAAAACCATTTTTTGCACTTGTGTTGTGATACCAATTGAGTTGCACCCCAGCGACATGTAAGCTTCCGCTGGACCCGATTTTGGGGGTGTGACACGGCGGAACCCTCAACCCATACGGGCGGAACCAAGTTTTTGGTTCCGCCATATCCGCCGAACCAGCAGTCAGTTTTAATTCACATTCAAAACCAAACACCCTCTTAACTTATTCATCCACTTTTCAAACAGCCATCACCATCTCAAAAACACATAACCACACAAAATTTAGGGCTTTCACTCTAATCTCTTCGAATCCAATCGACTTTGTAAGTGTTCTAATCATAATTACATTTTTGATTCATGCATAACATTTTCATTTAAATCCATTAACTAGAATCTTAAAGTTTATGTATAAAACTTTTGATTCATGAAAAACTTGGTTGCAAACCAATCATGTCTTCCATTAGTTAAGAATTTCATCCTTTGTTTATTGAGTTAACCTTTGATGTTATTTTACCAAACACACCAAGTGCATTGTCTCTCAAAATAATTTTACCATCTAGGACGTAATTCTTCGCCACATTGTTAAAACAAATGAAAAACGTCATTTAAACATCACTTGCATATTGTCTCTTGAGTGCTAAAGGGGATACATAACTAATATGTATTTTCGGGTACATTCAATCGAAGACACATTCAATTAGGAGCATTTTTGGTTATCCTTTGTTTTTCAAACAAAATTTGCACAACAAAACAATTTGGGCATCTAAAACGAGTCAAGATAACCAAGTCTCCACATTGCTTGCATATAGGAACACATTAGAACATCCACATTGTTAAAAGTCGTTAACATAAGGATACTCTTAAGTACTTACCCAAACACCATAGGACCAAAGGTCTTACTCAATATCAAGCCAAAACCTTTAAGAGTTTAGAAAAACGTTATGTTCATGAAGGGAGAACCATCGACCCATCCTTTTTAGAAGGAACTTCCATTCGCCAAGACCTAGCAACCATTAACTTCGACTGTCTTCTAGACATTGATGAACAAATTTGTCCTAGGTTCATACTTGAGTTTTATGCTACCATTTGTCTCTCTTGTAACGAGTATGGTCAAATTTTCTTGAACTTCGTTACCAACCAACAACAAAACACCATTTCATTAGAACAATTTGCTCAAATCCTTGGTATTCCAAATAGTGGAACTTATCTCTATACGGATAAATGGTATCTCACATGTCTTGACACTATAAATTGTAATCCCGCTTATGCCACCCTTCCTATTAGTAAGGAAACACTTCGTGAGCATCTTTTCATAAGAACCTCAAACATTAGAAAGAATCGTTCGGGTAATGATGTCAATAAGGATCCTTATGGAATGGAACTAAGTGAGCTTAAACCTCAATTTAGGAAATGGGAAAAAGTACTTAGAGCGAATGTCATAAGTTCCGTAGGAAATAGGGATCATGTTAACACATGTCTTTGTTACATGCTCTATAGTATCTCCACTAGACAACCCTTCAACTTAGCCTATTACATGGCTAGAAAAATGGCCAACATACCTTTTAACGGAAAAACCGCTCTCCCTTATGGGATGCTTCTCACCCGTCTCTTTAGAGCCATCTCACCCATCCCACCTAATAACGAAGGAATTCGGCTTGACTACTCTCTTGTTCCTCACATCTTTGTGCCTCTTAGTGATAAGAGAGTCTCTAAGACTCAAGGAAAGCTACTTCGATCTCCTTCACCCTCATCTTCATCAATGAGTGATGATGATGAACTTCCAAACTCTAGGCTAACCCCCTTTAGACTACCTTCAACTTCCCGCAATAACGAATGAGTCCGAAGAATTCAAGCAAACAAAAGGAATGTGGAAGTGCATGGCAAGGTACATGGGAAAAATGAAGAAGAAGTTGGATAGCTTGTGTGATGAAGCTTAAGGAGCGTTTGGCACTATTTAGTTTTTAGAACGTTGTAGACGTTAAACTATGTGTTTCTTGTTAAGCTCTCATGTTATTTGCTTTTATGCACTATTACGTTTATTTGACTATTTGTATGTCTCATTACTTGTGATGAATGAGGATATGTGATCTTATTGAATTTTCATGCTTATGTTATTCTTACTAAGTATAGAAATATTCGCTAGCCCCCGGTCAAAGTCCAATAAGACGAGTGTTTTGATGTCTATTTTTTGTATTTCCTAACCCGCTATACATTATATTTTCACTTTTAGGAGTTTTCGGAAAATTTGAAAATCGTCTTGCGGGTCAAAATAGTGGACTGCCTTGTTTTACAGGCCTGGCGGAACTGGCGGTACCCTCAGAAGGGTTCCGCCAGTGCAATTTCTGGGTAACCCAGATTTTGGCCCAACGGAACACACGGAACCCTCAGAAGGGTTCCGCCTGTGTAACCCGAAGGTTCCGCCAGTGCACTGCAGAAAATTAGTTTTACTTTTCAAAATTTCACAATTCATAAAACACTAAATCCTTTCCTTTAGTGAGAAACTACCTTCCTAACACTCCATAAAACACATTAGAACCATTTTCACCCATTAGAACAATTAGGAAGCCACTTCCCGCCAAAATTCAAATTCAAAAACCAACTAACCCAAGGAACCCTCAAAAAGGATCCTTCAAACCATTACAACATTTCAAACCAAAACATCTCCCATGAACTCATAGCATTGAGTGCTTATGATGATCTTTCACTCAACCCAACTCCATTGGATTGACTTCTAATGATTTGACAAGCTCTTGGTAATCTTCCAAATCATTACAAACCTCCATTTTTGTATGGTGGAACATCAAATCCAAACACTCATTTCATGACATGTCTTTCCTATAAATTTGATCACCTTTGAACAAACCCAAAACTCACACCAAAACCATTACTTCACTCAATCTCAAAACTCAAACTAGCCAAAAGAATTGAGATGACTAAGTCCAACACCTCATCCGAAACATCAAGAAAACACACTAGGATTAGTGTAAAACCTTGTTGCTTAAACAAAACTACCAAATCAAGCTCATCATCTTCAAGTGACTCATCATTTGATATTTCCGCACCCATCCAAGATTATTTCAACCTCACTACACCAACACCTTGCAACACCAACATAACCACCTTTCAAGATTTGCTCAATCTTGATAATCCACCATTTTCTCCCGAACATGGGCATGCAAACATACACACTTCACAACCAAGTGATTCAACATCTCCTTTTCAACAAACTCAACCATCAAAAACTCCATCACCTCAATCACCAATGGAACTTTTCCAAACACCACCAACATCACCATTACCCTATTTGGAAACTTTAGAAAACCTTACACCAAAATCATCAAACCCTCCATCTTTGTCACTTTTTGACACACTTACCCAAGATGAAACACCTCAACTACCTAGATTTCAACCAAATAAGTCATTGGAGGATGGACCTCATCACCCATCCTTGATAGAAGGTTTAGCTTACCGCTATGCTAGACCCTCAATCTTTCCACAAGATCAAGGTCATACATACCCACAATCTTTTGTGTTTCATCCCGTTTACAAATTCATTCATGATCCTCTTGACGGAGAACCAAGCTTCCGCCATTATATCCAACAACAACAACAACCACCACAAGAGTCTTCCCTAAACTTTGATTCAACAAGTATAGGAAACAAAAACACCTCTCAACCATCCACCCTAGCTCCATCAAGCACAAGTGCTCCACCATCAATAAATGAAATCCCATTTCCACCACCCCGACATGATTGCGGTCATTGTGAAAGAACGGCTCACATTACCGAAAGATGTCGAATGGAAATCCGGGAGCTAACCTATGAAATGAGGTTTATCTTAAACCACATTTTGGACTGTCTAGAATCCTTGTGTCAACCATCTCAAGTCTAGATTCTACAACCAAAACCACAAACCAACAAACCAAGAGAATTTCTCTTCCAACAAAATCAAAATAAAACCCGCTACATCCTCCAACACATGTTTTCCTCCTCCAAACAACCTTACCCTTGTTTTAGGAAAATGTTTCTCATTAAGGAAAGTGATGGTTTCCTTTTAAAGATGTAGGATTTTATCCTTTCTTTTGTTTCTGTTTCTTGTATCTTCCACTTTCAGAAATAGGATGATTAATTACATCATTTCTTGTCTTTGACTTTCTAAAGTCAAATTTTACGTGAAATGAATTTCATTCTACTATGAGATATGTTTTGTTTGTTGACCATTGAAGTATTGTGATTGCACTATACCTTGTTATCGTAACATGTATATCTTGTGTTTTCGATACTAACTTTCTTTTGTAGGATAATTACTCATGTTTCCCTTTCTTGATACTCCGATTAAGGGGAGTAATATTCAAGGGGGAGTATGAGTGTTGCATCATTACGCTTCACAACATGTTCTATACTTGTCTTGTGCGGCAACTAACCTTTCTTTGTAGGTTCAAAATCCATGACTTCTTCCTTGATACTCCGAGTTAGGGGAGTAATATTCAAGGGGGAGCATGAGAATTGCAACTAACCTTTTCTTTGTAGGTTCAAAATCCATGACTCCTAACTTGGCACTCCATTTAGGGGGAGTATTGTCCAAGGGGGAGCACGTGCATAAGTTCCGCTACGCTACTCTTCTTTTTGTTTCGACAAAAAGGGGGAGAAGTTTAACTTGTTTTCATCTCTAACTTTTTCACTTCTTTTTATTATTTTCATAAAACAAGTTTTAAACTTTATAAGACTTAACACTAAACAT
Organism: Artemisia annua; assembly: GCA_014162995.1. Classification (NCBI taxonomy): domain Eukaryota; kingdom Viridiplantae; phylum Streptophyta; class Magnoliopsida; order Asterales; family Asteraceae; genus Artemisia; species Artemisia annua. Next base: position 25,763 of record LBNU01019655.1, read on the forward strand.
AGTGACTTACTTATAAATAAAGTTTACATTTTGTCATCAACAAAAAGGGGGAGATTGTTAATACAAATATCGCCTAAAAACGTTATTTATATTTTACGATCTTTGCTATGTTTTGTTAATGACAAAGTACAAACTTTAGCTTATAAGTAAATCATCACTTTAGTTTTAAGTCTTGTATAAACTAGACTTTACATTTCTTTTTAAACATAACATAAGTTTTTACTTCTTTAAAAAGAAAGTGTCACATCTCATCAATATGCATTTATGGAAAGTTTATGTGTTTGACCATCTTTGGTTCTTACACATGTTTGGAAGCATTCCACATTGAGTCAATGCATGAAATAAGTTGATGTGACCTTGTTTGTCTTGGAGAGATTTATTACAACTTTGTGTGCAAGTTTTGTAGTGTCAGTTCTGGCGGAACCCTGGAGTTACACGGGCGGAACCCTTTTGAGGGTGCCGCCGTTTCCGCCAGAGCTGATGCTTGTTTGTGTATAAATACCAAACTACTTGCAAGAAATCTCTTATCACTTTAGGACATATATTTCACATATCCTCTCATCTAACTCAGTAACATTTGACTTGTGTGATTCTCTTATGTAGCAAAGGAGTTCACAAGTTCATCCAAGAAGTTACAAGTTTCAAATCATAAGTTGCAAGACTTGTTAGCTTTGTTATGTTTAGACTTTGGTAGTTTATACTTAATTTGTATCTTGTGTAGAAGTGATCGGTTAATATTTTAGGCCTTAAAATACATAGTGTGACGGGAGTTGTTGTACCCTTGTAAAAGAACTAACGGGAGTGGTTGTACCCTTGGTAAAGTCTCGACATCTAGCTTAGTGTCGGTAAAAGGAATTAGGCGACGATAGGTTGGTTCTACCTTGAACTAGAACTCGGTATTTAGCTTTGTACCAGATAAACGTGTAAGCGACGAGTGTAAAGGTTTCTCCACCGGGAAAGGAGTTTGTTGACTAGTGCTTTAAACTCTCGAGTTGGATACTCGGGGCGTGGACGTAGGGCAAGGAAAATAGAGTTCCTTGTAGCCGAACCATGATAAATACTCGTGTCATGTTTTGATCGTTTCTTTCTTTATTCTTACTTGCTACTTATTATCTTTTAGATCATATCTTTGATAGTATCCATGCTTACAACTTTGATTGTTTGAAAAATATATCTTAGATTATATCTTTGATTATACGAAAGTTTTTAAAAGATAATTAACCTAAAAAGCGGTAAACTATTCAACCCCCCTTCTAGTTTTCCACAGATTTCATAATTTATAGCGTTGACGTTTATTTAGTAATTGTTGTAACAACTTACTATATTTAATCCTTTTACTTCAACATATACAAGTTTTGTTATTAGACAATATAAAATGTTAACTATTCTCTTTTTATCATCAAATACACACATACAAAAACATCTCTCTCTCTCTCTCTCTCTCTCTCTCTCTTTTAAAGATGTAGGATTTTATCCTTTCTTTTGTTTCTGTTTCTTGTATCTTCCACTTTCAGAAATAGGATGATTAATTACATCATTTCTTGTCTTTGACTTTCTAAAGTCAAATTTTACGTGAAATGAATTTCATTCTACTATGAGATATGTTTTGTTTGTTGACCATTGAAGTATTGTGATTGCACTATACCTTGTTATCGTAACATGTATATCTTGTGTTTTCGATACTAACTTTCTTTTGTAGGATAATTACTCATGTTTCCCTTTCTTGATACTCCGATTAAGGGGAGTAATATTCAAGGGGGAGTATGAGTGTTGCATCATTACGCTTCACAACATGTTCTATACTTGTCTTGTGTGGCAACTAACCTTTCTTTTGTAGGTTCACAATCCATAACTTCTTCCTTGAAACTCCGAGTTAGTGGAGTAATATTCAAAGGGGAGCATGAGAATTGCAACTAATTCTTTCTTTGTAGGTTCAAAATCCATGACTCCTAACTTGGCACTCCATTTAAGGGGGAGTATTGTCCAAGGGGGAGCACGTGCATAAGTTCCGCTACGCTACTCTTCTTTTTGTTTCGACAAAAAGGGCGAGAAGTTTAACTTGTTTTCATCTCTAACTTTTTCACTTCTTTTTATTATTTTCATAAAACAAGTTTTAAACTTTATAAGACTTAACACTAAACATAGTGACTTACTTATAAATAAATTTTACATTTTGTCATCAACAAAAAGGGGGAGATTGTTAATAAAAATATCGCCTAAAAACGTTATTTATATTTTACGATCTTTGCTATGTTTTGTTAATGACAAAGTACAAACTTTAGCTTATAAGTAAATCATCACTTTAGTTTTAAGTCTTGTATAAACTAGACTTTACATTTCTTTTTAAACACAACATAAGTTTTTACTTCTTTAAAAAGAAAGTGTCACATCTCATCAATATGCATTTATGGAAAGTTTATGTGTTTGACCATCTTTGGTTCTTACACATGTTTGGAAGCATTCCACATTGAGTCAATGCATGAAATAAGTTGATGTGACCTTGTTTGTCTTGGAGAGATTTATTACAACTTTGTGTGCAAGTTTTGTAGTGTCAGTTCTGGCGGAACCCTGGAGTTACACGGGCGGAACCCTTTTGAGGGTGCCGCCGTTTCCGCCAGAGCTGATGCTTGTTTGTGTATAAATACCAAACTACTTGCAAGAAATCTCTCATCACTTTAGGACATATATTTCACATATCCTCTCATCTAACTCAGTAACATTTGACTTGTGTGATTCTCTTATGTAGCAAAGGAGTTCACAAGTTCATCCAAGAAGTTACAAGTTTCAACTCATAAGTTGCAAGACTTGTTAGCTTTGTTATGTATAGACTTTGGTAGTTTATACTTAATTTGTATCTTGTGTAGAAGTGATCGGTTAGTATTTTAGGCCTTAAAATACATAGTGTGACGGGAGTTGTTGTACCCTTGTAAAAGAACTAACGGGAGTGGTTGTACCCTTGGTAAAGAACTCGACATCTAGCTTAGTGTCGGTAAAAGGAATTAGGCGACGATAGGTTGGTTCTACCTTGAACTAGAACTCGGTATTTAGCTTTGTACCGGATAAACGTGTAAGCGACGAGTGTAAAGGTTTCTCCACCGGGAAAGGAGTTTGTTGACTAGTGCTTTAAACTCTCGAGTTGGATACTCGGGGCGTGGACGTAGGGCAAGGAAAATAGAGTTCCTTGTAGCCGAACCACGATAAATACTCGTGTCATGGTTTGATCGTTTCTTTCTTTATTCTTACTTGCTACTTATTATCTTTTAGATCATATCTTTGATAGTATCCATGCTTACAACTTTGATTGTTTGAAAAATATATCTTAGATTATATCTTTGATTATACGAAAGTTTTTAAAAGATAATTAACCTAAAAAGCGGTAAACTATTCAACCCCCCTTCTAGTTTTCCACAGATTTCATAATTTATAGCGTTGACGTTTATTTAGTAATTGTTGTAACAACTTACTATATTTAATCCTTTTACTTCAACATATACAAGTTTTGTTATTAGACAATATAAAATGTTAACTATTCTCTTTTTATCATCAAATACACACATACAAAAACATCTCTCTCTCTCTCTCTCTCTCTCTCTCTCTCTCTCTCTCTCACAAAACTGTGAACACCTACAATCGTCTGTCCCAACTCCCAACACTTCGACAAAATGCACCGATCCACTGTCCAAAGCTCCATTAAAATCTCCGTTTACCGATCCAACAAATACATTAGGCACTTTTCTTTAATTGCTCACGCATCTTGCAGCCACAAACCCACCTTCTCAAACCACATGCAAAAATATAAAAAGAAATGATAACATCTATCTTTCTCTTCCAATAACCGACTATGAAAACTGAAACATTTATTTTTTTTTTCTATCTTTAAAACCGATAATGTTGTTTGTTGACTGAGATGATGTTTGGTCATAATAGTTGTTTGTTATGGTTTGAGTCTCGTTGTTATTTTCTTTTTCGTTTTGGACTGCCGATGGCTTATTGTATGAGGTCAAAATCCGAAGATACACCAAAAAAGCCACAAAAACCACCATAGCGGAGCCAAAACAACGGAAATCAACAAGTAGCTTTCTAGAGAGTTGTGTGTATATAGCTTTGACAGGGAGAGAATATAGAGTTTAAGTAAAATGCACGAGTTGGAATGGGTTTTATAGTACATCATATTAGTGTACTATAAATGCTAGCTGTTACGTTTGGATGGAGGGAGTAAAGAAAATAGATTCAAGTGGTGTAAATGGGCTGTTACAATACTTGGTTGTTACGAGTAATATAAGGCTGTTACAAGTTTATATAATTTAAGACATTAAATTTTTTTTCTTCAAATTTAATTATTGTATGATACAAGCTTTGTAAAATGCTTCTTTCCATTATAAGTAATTTGTTGAATCTGAATTTTTAAGCCTTCTATTAATAGCATGTCCTAAATGCATTATAAGGTAGTAAAGATTTGAAGCAAGTTAACAGTTTGAATACAATTTAATAAGCAAGAAAAGATTTCATTTCAATAAGAGAAGTTTTCAACCAAGTTATAATTACATCCAAGATAAAAGGGTCTTACAAAATTCATCAACATAAATACCTGGAAATAAAAGTAGCAAGAACAAGTAGAGATAGTCTTGAGCAATCAGACGACAATAAAATAAAATAAAAAACAAAGCAGTAACAGATCTTGGCATTCATAACTATATTCCATGGTTTGTGAATCTTGCAATACTTTCCACTCCTTGCAAGTGATCCTATGAAATGGGTCAATGTGCTCATTTTTTTCTTGCCAACTGGTTGCCCATATTCATTAATTTAACGTATATGATCCTCTTCAGTTCTGGTCCAAACTTTTGGCATATATGTTGGTCCTAACTTTTTTCCGCACATTCTCCGAAATTGCAAAGAGTAAACACAACTTGAAATAAAAAAATAGTCTAACAACCTAAGGAACTATAGTGAACCAATTAAATAAGCCAAAAACAAACTCATACCTTGAGCGCTCTTAGGTTGGTTTGAGCCTACTTCAATCACATCTTCAGCTTGTTGGCTATTGTTACAACCTCTGATGCTAACTCCATTAGACCTCCTTGACGACATTCCTTAGTTATAATACACAAATGAAAAAGACAACAAAATGTTAGTAATTTTTTTTTTCCAGAAATAAGGTAGCTTTTATAAAACAAGACAAAATACAAGGAAAATTTTACAAGGCATAGACACTAACTCACAAAGGCTAAATAAAAACAAGAAATTAACCTGCTTGTTGGATCGCAATGACAACTTCAAACACACTAACATGAGAAGTGTAAAGCAATCATCCCACTAGTAACTTACCTAATATCCTATCACCAACTAGGGTGTTGTTTGTTGATGGTTATAGGAATGAAAATGCGGGTCTCACGAGATATTTTTGATGAACATGGGTTCAAAGGGGTGGTAAAAGAGGGTCTATACCCGTGTCGACAAGGATTGGTAACAACTGGTCCAAATGGTTGTAACATAAGCATATAGTGAAGTTGTTTTGATTCCAAGGGCCGGTAACAGGGTGTCATGAGAGATTCTCACATCTATTAAGGATATTGTTTTTGTTTATACCAAATTTGGATTAGGCTTGTAGCATACGCTGAAGCTAAATCATACAATGATTCAAATTCTAATTACTAAATTTGATCATCACTAGCATTGAGCTCGAGAACCCAGGACTTGTAGAATTCAGGACTTTAAAATAATTGAGACGGTGACTACAGGAAATTAATCAGTGAACAAGTTAATATTCACAAAGTAGTACTATCATACAATTTTGACCTCTTACCAAAAAAAAAAAGAAAAAAAAAAGAAAAAAAAAGCCACATAACTTTGCAAAACTAGTAAAGGATATCAAATTCGGCAAGAACGACATCGTATAATTAATAAAACTTCCTTAGGTGGGTATATTAAATTTAGTTGTGCAACACTTTTAGGCCTTTTCTCATTTAGACAAAGTGACAGGTATATACTGAACTTTTTCACTTCTTGCATCTAATAAAACTAATGGCTAAAACTTGACAATGGTACCGAACTCCATAAACGACATAAGACGGGGTCACACTGTGTCCTTATTCCTTAATATGATAAGATAGAACTTCGGCCAAATATAAGTGACTTATAACGCTTGTCTAACCATGTCGCTACTATATCGACCTAGAAAGGCTTTCTTCAGGAAGCTTTTATACCAGTTTAAGATATTCACTTTCCTTCTACACCTCTAAACTAGTCCCTAACGTTCGATGACCATTGGCCACATAAACTTTCCAACATTGAAATTGACTGCAACTTACCTATTATAAAATCAAACTATTTGGGTAAAGGGACCTTCCACCATGGTAAAATATATTAACCAATAAAACGTTGAAAGTACAATGGAATGTGGCTGAAGTACCGCATTAACCTCAAGCAACCGCTTGAACTACCTAGATCATTTATGATAGACCATAAATGAACCACTAGCAACCAACAACTAGACCAATCAATAAACAACATAAGATGACATGCCAAACTTATGAAAAAACAAAATAAAATAAAATACTACTTCCCAGCACGTCCTTGAAACTTGAACTCCTTGAATTATTCCGGAAAGTCGTTTACTTGAGCCGCATACTCATCTGAAAAATAATCATCTCCCAAATAATCATTCGGCTCATACACCTCATCCTCATCACTGTCAGAAACAACTACTTCACCCACCTAAGAAAATAGGTTACCCCTCTTCTATGTAGACGTACTCGGAGGACGGATAGTAGACTACTCCAACGCCTTTAATGTTGCAGAAGTATTCGAAGATGGGATAGTAGACGACTTAGAAGCCTCACCCGGCACCTGCGAATCCATGTTACTAATAGGCTGATCTTGTGACCCCTTACCATTGCTAACAAAACCAAGAACATCCTCATCCAGCAATGACTCCAAGATACCAAAAGAGTTAGAAGACTGTGGGTCCTTACCATATTTAACATTTGAAGTAGAAGCCTGCTGAACACCCTTAGGATCTGAATTCTTCTTGGTACCAACCTGATTAGAAGTTGTCGTGACTTTAGGTCTCCAAAAATTAGCCTTAGGCTTAGAGAGTTTAACCCCTCTAATTAGCTTAGGTTGAGACGTAGAAACCACACTCTTACCGTTATTCTTACGGTTCCTTACCTCTGTGAACCCCTCATCGTTATTAACCACCTAATTCAATGCATTAGTCACCCCATTAGAAACCTTATGAACCACCTCTTTCACTTGTTTTGGACAGTCACTAAGTGTGTGACCAAATATCTTACAAACGCTGCAATGAGGCGGTGTCCATTCATATTCAACACGAATGATTTCCGTCGAATAACCACTATCATCATCCAATGGAATAGCCATACTAACTTCATTTTTCAATTCTGAATTTGAACACACTTCAACCAACGCACGAGCATAACTAATCCGAACCCACGAGTCAACACACATAGAAGATGTAAACGAATCCAACATAACCGGTTTCCCCACTTGAGTAGCAATCAAGCTTAAAAAACCTCCGAATAAGCAACTATAGGCACATTATGTAATTTAACCCAAACAGGAATCGTAGTTACCTAATTCTTGGTTAGAGGAACATTAAGAGACCATTTCCTAAGAATAAGAGGTGAATGACGGATTAACCACGGGCCTTGTTGGAGCACCTGCTCCAATCCGTCCTTAGAAAAGAACTTAAATAAGAAAACACCCGCTTCATTCTTTATAATCTTTTGCACGCCAAATTTCTTCCACGTATTAGTAACATAGTTCTGCACAATTGGAAAAGCTATAGGTTTTCCTAAGAACTACCCAACAAGAGTGTTCTCATACTGACCTAAAACGGGTTCCATCGCCTCCTTAGGGAGTTTAGTATCATGGTTAGGAACCCGATCTTCCTTTCCACTAACATTACATTTGCCCTCACTAGTACCACAAGTCGTTGGGGCTGAATAAGATGTTTTAGGACCAGAAGACACATTCTTGTCCACTAACGTAGACAAGTTAATCTCACCATCATCCACACTCCAATCAGAAATAATAGGACCAGCCGATTCACGTGGAGGCTGAGTACTAGGACTATCACCATTAACACTACCATCACTATTAACAACGATACCAACCTTAGGAGTAAATTTACTAGGAGGACTAGTAGGACTAGTGTTAATGTGATTACCTTGCTGTATGATAGAAGTATCCTTCCCGCGACCTGGTCGAGGACGTCTCATAGTTACCTTAGACATATCACGTTTCTCATCCGCATCATACCCTTCGAGCAAGCTAGTTTGATCGGGCAAACTAGCGGAAGATCCCTTAGTCACTTCATTACTTCGATTCGCATCATTACCCTCGATACCATTCTTCACACTAGCACCACTATTCAAGAAACCTTTATCCATCTCTCTTAACCCACGAACAAATAACCAAAACCAGTATCAAACGCGACCACAAACGAACAGCCACAACACCTAACAATATTCGAAAGAAGAAAACCCTAACAGAAAAGTTAGGGTTTAAACGCATGGAGAAAAAAATTCCTACCCTCCTACCATAATAATAAACAAATGATGACTTAATGATTAATGATTGGAAGCCAACACAAAGGACAAAGATAGCCTACAAATCACAAACACAAAAAATACTAATATCACAACACCGACCCACGATAGATCAAGGGACAGGTTGATAGAAATTATTTAATTGGATTATAGATCTAAGGCCATACAATATACGACAAAAAAGAATTCATGCAGAAATCAACAAAGATTTAAGCAAAATCCGATTGGAAATAATCGATCAATGATATAGTCAGTAAAATCAAACTATGGCACATTCAATCACAAGTCACAACACAAAAAAATTAGCTAATGTCAAAATTCAAAACCCATGTCATTAAAACTTACAATTCACTTCAACTTTCAAGTTTCAACAACAGTACAACACCCATGTCATCAAAAGATAAATCAAACTCTAAACCACGGTTACCAAAAATATAACTGGTTCTAGCGTAATATCATCCAGTGATGAAACAATGGTTTTTGGTTGTCCCTCTACTGTACCAAAAAATAAACTGATGATTTGGATTACTTATCCTAAAATAATTTATAGATGGTCAATTCAAAACATTTGTGCATATAGTGAAGCTTACTAATCATACAATGATTCTTTATTCAATATCACACACCAACACAAATTTCACACATGTGTTGAACTTAATTTATAAAAAATTGACAAAGCTTACTGTTAAATATTAGTAGTAAACTTAAACATAGATTAGGGACTTAAGTGTACTTTGTAATTAGATTTGTTGGTAGACTAGAACTAGGATTAGTTAGCTTGGAGTGTAAGGCAAGCTAAGGTTTCTACCCCCTAATCGCTATAAATAGAGATGAGGGGGGATGCTAGTTATTCATTCTTCTTCCTAGTTGTAATAGCTTTATTAGGTTATTTAATAAAGGTTGGGTACGAGGGTATATCGTGTGCAATATTCTTGTCGGTTCTTTGTAATCTCTCGTGTTTGCTACTTGTGCTCGATACAACTCACGATCTAGCGTTCCGCGATCGAACTTCGGGTTTGTTGTCAAGGTATTTTCCAACAAGTGGTATCAAGAGCTTAGGTTCGCAAGTTCTCTGGTATTCCAGGTTCGATCTAGTTCGAGGTATCGAGGTTTGGTTTCGGTTTCGAATCGGTTTTGGAGTAGCCGTCGGTGTACGAGAGTTGAAGAAAGGTTTTAACTTATAAAACCCACGTGAAGGAGATTAAAGGTGGTCCTTGTTCTTATATATAATTGTTCTTCTACGTGAATATTGAATACTACAGAGGTAGTGGGTCTTAACAATCTAAAATCAAGCTTATATTTTTATAAGTGTTGGTTTGTCGTTTGTGTTTTTTTTATGTAAACGAGTTGAAGGGTCAAGTTATATTGTTGCGGGTTTTCTTGTGGTTCAAGTTTCGATCGTGATTTTCTTTGGTTTCAAGTTAACGATCGGGGTTGCTTGTTCGAAATCGAGGGTTTAGGGTTATTCTAATCAATTCGATTTTGCAAGAAGGGTTTATAGCAACAAGGGGAATATTGCACACGGCTTGTGAGGCTTGTCGGTAAAGTTGGTTAATAAACAACTTGACAAGGGTTTTAGCAAGGTATAAGAAGAATGGCTAGTTCTATAACTAGGTTTGACATCGAGAAATTCGATGGGAAGAATGACTTCGGGTTATGGCAAATAAAGATGCGTTCTTTAATGGTACAACTGGGATGTGATGCTGCATTAGAGACATTACCCGCGGACATGTAAGCAGGTGAAAAGGCTGCTTTGATGAAGAAGGCATACAGTACCTTGATTCTATGCTTGGGAGACCGGGTTTTACGGGAAGTTACCAAGGAAACATCTGCTGCAGGAATTTAGACGAAGTTGACTAGTCTGTATATGACTAAGTCCTTAGCAAACAGACTGTATCTGAAGAAGAAGTTGTACACGTACTATATGAGTCCAGGTACAAAACTGGGTGATCATATAGATGAGTTTAATAGGTTGATACTTGATTTGGTGAATATTGATATCGAGATTGAGGATGAGGATCAGGCACTTATGTTACTTACATCGTTGCCATCGTCTTACAAAAACTTTGTGGAGACATTGTTGTATGGGAGGGAATCCTTGACAATTGAGGATGTTCTTGCAACTCTGAATTTAAGAGAGTTGAAGAAAAGAATTGAAGGCACAAAGGAAGAAACTGGTGACGGGTTATATGTAAGAGGATGGTCAGATCATTCAAGGAAAGCTCATTCTGGTGGAAGTGTGCGGTTTAAGTCAAGGGGTGGAACTAGTAAACTCAAGTGCTTCATATGTCATTCAGAGAGTCATCTGAAGAGAGACTGTCCAATGAAGAAGTCAAGTGGGTTCGTCAAGAAGGGTAAGCATAATCAAGATTCTAATTCTTCTGATGACGACAGTAACGCCTACTTCGGAGAAGCCTTGGTGGCGGTCGGGAATGATGAGATGGCTGAATTGGTAATGGATTCAGGTGGGTCTTATCATATGACACCTAGGAGGGATTTCTTATATGACTTCAAGGATGTTGATGGTGGTTCGGTTCAGTTAGGTGATAACAGAACATGCACTATCAGAGGGACAGGAAAAGTGAAGATACAGTTGCATGATGGTTCAAGCTTTATACTGGAAGATGTCAGGTATGTTCCAAGGTTAAGAAAAAGCTTGATTTCATTGGGTACTCTTGAAAAAGATGGTTATACTGTGGANAGGAGGGATTTCTTATATGACTTCAAGGATGTTGATGGTGGTTCGGTTCAGTTAGGTGATAACAGAACATGCACTATCAGAGGGACAGGAAAAGTGAAGATACAGTTGCATGATGGTTCAAGCTTTATACTGGAAGATGTCAGGTATGTTCCAAGGTTAAGAAAAAGCTTGATTTCATTGGGTACTCTTGAAAAAGATGGTTATACTGTGGAGATGCAAATGGGTAGAGTCAAGGTGATCAAAGGTTGTCGGGTTATGATGACCGGGATCAGGAAAGAGAACTGTGTGTATACTCTTGAAGCAAAAGTGATGACTTTTGGTGTACAAAAGCATGGAGGTTCAAAACAAGTTGGATTCAAGCAATGATGAGACGAAAAGTGTTACGCTTTTAGGGGGTCATTTAAGCCTTAATTCGTATAAATGTGATCAAATATTGCCCTAAATCGTTCCTTTTGTCATTTTAGGTACTTTTGAGAGGAATTCGCACATTTGGACGTTTTTGGAGCATAAAAGTGAAGAAAACAACAAAGTCTCAAAGAAGCTGGAAATTACAACCTGACGGCGTCAGGAGTCACAAGGTGACGCCGTCAGTAAGGATGACAAAAGAGTGGAATTCAATTATCAAACGACAGGCCAGAAAGATTTCAAGAATTTATACCTGACGCCGTCAGGTGTTAGAAGATGTAGGCCGTCGCGTGTTAAGTTAAAGAGAGACGGCCCAGAGAGTTTTACAAGCTGACTGATACGTGCTTATTCACATATTTTTTATTCACCATTATTAGACTATTTTAAACCAAAAACTAACGTTCAAAGCCAAAGATATCGTGTTTTTGTGTTTATGACTGTGCAGGTATGGATATTGCTAAAACATCACAAAAAGCAACCTAAAAGCCGAAAAGAGCACGAGATGTGGAAAAGAGTTTGAAAGAGAAGTAAAAGAAGAAATCTACTCATGAAAAGCCCGTGAAGATGAATTATTTCTCAAAGGCTCAAGAAAGTACAAGAGACACTTAATCAAAGCTCATTGATGATTATGAAGCTATAACTTTCTAAATCCGAGCAAGTGATCACTTTTACATTATTGAAGATCTTTGGAAAGCTCGTCAACACATCACCTCAAAGTTACAAGGACTTTAGTCGTATTTTAGAAAGTTAAGATAGTGTCGTATCTCTAG
>LBNU01019655.1:54982-95056 GCA_014162995.1 Artemisia annua
ATGAAGCTTATTAAAGGTGGTATTTAGGACCATGGTGGATTCCTTTTACATCTAGCCCCCTCAACTCATATTGTTTATGAAATGACACATAAACTTCTATTACACTACTAAACGACTTCTAAAAAGTAAACTTTAGTCCTGTAATCTTGAGGAAATATGTTGACGAGTCTTCAAAAAGTCTTCAATGATATAAAAGTGATCACTGCTCGAATTTGGGACTTATATATGATAATCATCTTTAATCTTCGATTAACGTGCTCTCTTTCATATTCATGAGCTTTTAAGTAATGAAAACATCGTCACGGGCTTTTCTTAAGTAAATTTCATCTTCGGCTTCAATTTTAAACTCTTTTCCAAATCTCGTGCTCGTTTAGGGCTTTTTGGTTGGTTTTCATGCCATTTATGCAATATCCTTTCCTGCCCAGTCACAAACACAAAAACACTATATCTTTGGCGTTTCACGTTAGTTTTTGGTCTTTTACACACTTAAACTAAGGTCAAAAGTATGTGTAAAATAGCACAACGACAAATAAAATGCGGTTTAAAATAAAGTAAAGCGGTAAAACGACATGAAATAAGTAAACAAGTAAAGTTGCATGTAATAAAGCGACTAAAGAAAGCGGTAATAAAAGTGCGAATAGAAATGAAAGCGGTAAATGAATTTAAACAATGTGTTTGCAAAGCGACGCGAGTAAGTTCATTAAGCTTGGGCTAATGGTTTGTGACGAGTTATTTTCCTTTCTCGAGATTAGTTGTTAATTAATCCTTTGAAGAGATAATGACTCTAGACGAGTGATTTAATCGTTCAAAGGCTTTTATTCTTCGAATAATTAAGTCACACGTCTAAATAATCTCACGATTATTAATCACAAAACTTTAATAATCGCACTTAACTCACAAACCCGATCCACTAAGCAAACACGTTTTAGACTACTCACGACTCATATTAAAACGTAAAGCGATAAAGAAATTAAAAGACTTGTAAACATTTAACGTAAATAAAGTTGATAACTAAAAATGAAAAGACATGAGACTTATATAAGAAAATGACACTAAAAAGATTTTAGAAAATTTCGACAGCATTTCGTTTAGATTTGAGAAAAAGAAAACCTCACTCGATAAACGATGAGGTGAATAAAAGCCTAGCTCGGCTTGAAATAAAAATGAAACAAGAAAAGAAAAGATCAAGTCCAAACTCGCTATATCTTTCAACCCATACTCGCTATTAATTAAATATCATACTCGCTAGTTATTATTTGTCCATACTCGCTATTCCTTGAAACTCCTACTCGCTAAAAGACCTTGAAACCCCATACTCGCAATTACTTCTATGCCATACTCGCTAACTCTCCTAAAACATCATACTAGCAATATTTTCAATCTCCTACTCGCTAAAATAGTTTAGATGTATTTCATATTAGCAAATTCTAAGTCAAACATGTCAAGCTCCTTTTGACTTTTATAAATGAACAATTACGTATTGATACTAACAAGGATTTAAAAAGATTGAAATTAATAAAGTTAAATGTAAAACAAAAGTAAAAAAGGTAAATAAGCTTAAATAAGCTAAAGAAGCCGCGACACAAGTTACAAGCCCTAGATTTTTAAAATTAATAAAACTAAATAAAAACTTAAATCTAAACTAAAACTAATAAAAGCTTTTAAAGAAAAACAAGTTTTAAAGATTAAATAAGCTAGAGAATAAGCAAATAAGCCACGAAAAGAACAAATAAGCCCTAGCCCTTGAGCTTATTCATTCGACTCCTATGTAAAACCATGAAAAGGTGACAAGAAAAGTTTATAAAAGCTTTGAAGAAAGATTAAGAACATGTAAATAAGCTCAAAGATTAAAAGACTTGTTAAAGAAAGATTATTAAGAACACAAATAAGCTAGAAATAAGATGTGAAATAAGCTTGAATTAAAGATAAGAATTACACTAATGCACAAAATAAACTAAACTACACCTACCTTACACCTACTCCTCATGGCTTACAAATGAAGCCATCATAAGATATTTATCTAGCTAGGGGGATTACAAGTTTGCTTTCGTGTACGTTTTGCCCCCTAGACTTTTACAAGTCATGAAAATAATACATAAACTACATTACAAGGTTACTAAACATCTTACATACTAAATGTAAACTCTTGTAACTTCGAGGCTTGTGTTGACGTGTATTCTAAAAGTCTTCAAAGATGTAAAAGTGATATCTTGCTCAAATTTATGAAGCTTATCGTAATAATTAGCTTTGAACTTCGATTAAGCATCTCTTTCGTTTTCTCGAGCCTTTAAGAAATAACTTTGTCATCACGGGCTTTTCTTGAGTAGATATCATCATTGACTCGGCTTTTTGACACTTTTCCACATCTCGTGCTCGTTTTAGGCTTTTAGGTTGATTTTCATGCAATTTATGCAATATCCTTTCCTGCACGATCACAAACACAAAAACAAGATATCTTTGGCGTTTAACGTTAGTTTTTGGTCTTTTACACACTTAACCTAAGGTCAAAAGTATGTGTAAAATAGCACACATCAATGAATCCTGTTGAGTCAGCAATGAATTTCATGTGATATGGTCCTTGAAGAATTGATTTCAGTATGAGATCAGCGTGTGGACGATCAGCAACCCATTGTAAGAATCGTCGTTTCCAAGTAGTGTAGTGTCCATTAATCAACATAGGAGGATTTGATTCATTACCAAAGTGTAGTACATGACGAGGGTCGGTACTGTGACGTGGAGTATAAGGAGAGTTTGAGTACGGTAGTTGAGACATGATGAAAGACTTGTGTGTAAATGGATCTTGTAGAAGGTATAAGTGTTATGCCAAGCGTTGAAAACTATCCCAAGTTTTTTCTCGAAACTTTGTTGAAGAATATCTCGAAGAGCAGTCAATGTCCAAAGATCTCGATAAAAAAACCAAAGATCTCGAAAAATTGCCAAATTTCTCGAAAAGACAAAATTATCGAGAAAATTTTAGTAAAACTTTCGAGAAATTTTACTGTAGTAGAAATTAGCAAAGTTCTCGAAAAATATGAAATGATTTCGAAAGTTTTCCAAGGATCTCGAAAATCAGAAGATTTCGAAAGGTAGGAAAAGATCTCAAAAATTGTCAAATTTTCGAAAAAATTTCTACAAATTATCGAGATTATATAATGTCGATAATATCCAATGAGTCGAAGTGTTTTCTTTCTTATACAAGAGAGAAAAACACTGAGTAACCAACGAAAACACCTTAGGAGCAATAACCAAAGATCTCGAAACTTTAGGGTCTAAAGTTCTCCGATACGGACTGCTGTCAAAAGTAGGCAGTTTTTTGTTTTTGTAAAAAGCAAGCCAAAAACACGTTTTTATTCCAAGATTCTTGTACAACTAACCTTAAAATGATAAAATCTTAAAGAAAGTTGCAAACTTGAACCACTTTTCAAAAATTTGAAAAATTTCGAAAAATAGTACAAGTTATGAAACGTACGAATTTTTGCAAAAACTTTGAGACTTTGTTGGTTGTTTGAGTTTGTAACACAATTTTGATGACAAATACGTGATATAAACACGAAACAAACAAGAAAGTAGCAAACTTTAAACAAAAATTACGAATAAAAACTTGGTTTTGGGTCGTAGAAAACAAAAACAAAAGGTTACACCTTCTTCTAGCGATTGATACCACTTGTTAGGTCACCATATTGTAAACACAAGTATTGAAATGATAGAAATAAGATGAGAAATAGAATTTGGTTGATTAGATCAAATATGAAGAATAAAAGTGCAAGAGTTTCCTTATGATATTGAAATAACCAACAAGTGTAAGATAATACATAAGGTCCTATTTATAGGAGAGGAGCTAGGGCAACACTTCCTTTCTCTTAAACGTTGGGCTTGTGGCCCATTGGACACTTAATTGACTTACACTTAAACATAAATAACATAAATAACTTAGCAACCTATTACAATGACTGAAATAACCGAGACTAGATTAAACGTTGACAAACTTAGGTTCTAACAATAGGGCTCAAACACCTCATTCATTAGGGCTTGAAATGTAGAGGGTGCGTTAATAAGCCCAAATGCATCACAATGAACTTAGAATGACCCTGATGAGTCTTAAAAATTGTCTTATGGATGTCACTATCCATCATTCTTATTTGATGGTACCTAAAACTCAGATCAAGTTTGGAAAAAATTGTAGCCCCATGTAACTCATCAATTAGTTTCTCTATACTAGGTATGGGAAATTTATCCTTTATATTATTCTGGTTGTTGCCCGTTTTAGGGCTTGTTTTAAAACGTATTTCATTCAATGTTTTTATGTTTAAAAGCATTTAACTTGAAATGTAGTATATCTGGAAATTTTGTTTTAAAAACCTATAACTAATAAGTTTCTGAAAATTTAGAAATATCTCAATGATATACATGTAAATTGAAACAATCTATCTAGTTTGATCAAGAGCTGATCATACTTTATGGGTTCTTTATAAGAACTAGCTAGTGAAGTAAAAGAAATGTTCAAATGAGCTCTAAAGATCAATATGATAAACTTTGATGCAATCCATCTGTGTTGGAAGTTCAAAGTAACAAACATCTTTGATTGTCAACATCTATCCATGATAGATGAATCAAAGAATATAAAGTCATGGAGTTACTCAAAGAACATTTTAGCCAGAATCTAAGTAATATACGATTCTTGATACTTCAAGATAATGCCTTAAATCTAGAGTTTGATAGAATCCAGGCGTATACCAACGAGCAACTATAACTGTTTGTCGCTATAAAATCTTATTGCTATGCATGGATATTCGGCTAGTACGCTTACAATCATAAACTTTTTCAATAACAAAACTAAGATTACATAATCGAAAAGTTTAATTTTCATTAAAATAAATTAAAACTTTTTCACGACATTTTTGGTAATTTGTTTAATATGTGGTCATAAAGAGATAATTTTATTATAACAAAGTTCCAAATTTGAAATTTAAAGTTAAAATAACATCAATTACATTAATAATATGATAAAAGATCATTTGAGGATAAAATTTTATTTCATACCAAGGGATTAATCTCCAACCTCCATCTTTATTTGATCTAATGGATGATATTAATCCCAACAATTTGAAAACCCACTTAATATCTTTCAAACCGTTAATCGTTAAGCGAAAAAAAAATACCGTTACGACGAGCATTTAATTATCTTTCTATAGATAGGCACTTTGATATATTTTCGACAAAATTTTTTTTTTTTTTTCGTTTTTTTCGTGGTCGAAAAAATCACATGTGATATTACATATCACATGTGATAATGGTATTACACTAATATCACATGTGATATTACACTAATAACACATGTGATATTACATATCACATGTGATTTTTTCGGCCACGAAAAAAAACGTGAAAAAAATGAAAAATTCTTTTTTTGTCGAAAATATATCAAAGTGCCCGTCTATAGAAAGATAATTAAATGCTCGTCGCGATGGTATAATTATTTTCACTTAAAGATTAACGGTTTAAGAGATATTTAAATTATAAAAAATATGTGAAATATTAAAATGCTTTCAATCTCAACAATTGATTTATTTTTAGAAGGATGGTGGGGATGAGTCCCTTGGTATGTAGGAAAAGTTTGTTATGTAAAATAACTCTCCTCTAATAATATTGAGTAAATTTCTAAGAGAATATGATTTTTAAAAGTCTAGCCCTTTGAGAGGAATGGTTTTAGGTATAGACTTACCTCTAAATCCCTCCTTGTTGTCTCCGCACATTCCTTTTATGTTCAAGTCATTAATGCATAATTAATTACATAGATATTAAAGATATTCTTATTAATTACATTAATTCTCTATAAAATTAATTTGTACATAAATATAAAAAAATTATTACTTAATACTCACTTCTAATTTTCAATGGTTTTTTAATCTTCAATCTTGTTGTCAATTCTTATTTGTGTATTTTCTTCAATCATCAGGTTTTCTTGATCGTCACCTTTTTTACAGGTTGGATATAATTTGTGTTAAATTTATTATTCTTTGTAGGTTTTTTATTCTTGGTCTGTTTAAATTTTAAATTGAGTGGTGATACTTTTGATTGGTTAACCCTTGAATGATTTTTAATCTTTAACTCATATTTTTATTCTCTGTGGGTTTTTTGCAGAGAGTTTTTTTTTTGGGTTTTTAATTAATTTTATGCCAAAAGAATATATGTATGAAATCTTGAAGTCGTTCAAGAAGAAACTGATATTTAATTTTGATAGCTTGATAAGGTAGTTCAAGATATAATTGAGAAAACAAAAGCTAAATAGGACCTAAGACATGAATTTTGTGAGACTTAGTTAAAGGGAGTCAATTAGGTATAACATGAGGAGCATTATATTATAGCTGGTAGCCTGGTAATTAACTTCACCTTGTGAAACACCACTAGGAAACTAGCATAACCTTGTCTTTGAGTTGTTTTCATGCAAACCGTAAAATGTGACTGCTTGGGTACATCGCTTGTGATCATGTAGGCCATGGCTTCTTTACACATTATTTTATAGTTATGAACAAGACACTTTTTTTATATAGTTATTTACAGGACACTCGATGCGTTTTTAGGATTTTGGTTAATTTAGATGTTTTAAAACGCCTATAAGCTTCATTATGTTTTAAAATGATTTTAGTTCATTTTCTGAAGCCACCACTCGATCAGTAAGTAGAATTTGAAAGGGAAAAAAAATCAGACCCAAAATCGTAAGGCACCATTTTATAAACTCACAATGTATGCTTTATTCATTATGTTCTAATTTATTTCTTGGTCATCTTTATGTAACAGTTATATTGGAGTTTGATCAAAATTCTATAAGTATCAACCAAACCTGTGACAATGATTCAACACCCTTTCAATGGTGGCAACAATAACAGTGGACAAGGGGAATTCATCCCTCATCTAAATGGTTCAAACTCCCAAATTGACAATTCGAATAGGAGAGTCAACTCAGTTACTCAAAACTCAACACCTTTGTCTTCTGCTGGTCAAAGGCCTAACCGCTCAAGTGTCCCTATGAGTAGAGGAACCACCCACATATTCTACAAGACTCGATTGTGTCAACAGTTTGTTGATGGGACCTGTCCTAAGGCTGCTGATGGTTGTAACTACGCTCATGGCCCTAGTGACTTACGTGCTCCGCCACTAAATTGGAATGAGGATCGGGGGAGGATTGGTAAAAGGGGTATTTGTTGGAAGTTTTCTAGTGGGGAAGAGTGCCCATATGGAGACAATTGTAGCTATATTCATGATGCTACTATGTTCAACGTTGGTGGAGCCATGGACTCGGGACGAGCAAGAGAAAGTTCTGTGATCAATATCAAGACTGTNACGTGCTCCGCCACTAAATTGGAATGAGGATCGGGGGAGGATTGGTAAAAGGGGTATTTGTTGGAAGTTTTCTAGTGGGGAAGAGTGCCCATATGGAGACAACTGTAGCTATATTCATGATGCTACTATGTTCAACGTTGGTGGAGCCATGGACTCGGGACGAGCAAGAGAAAGTTCTGTGATCAATATCAAGACTGTGGTTGACCAGGGTCAAAGTCAAACAGTAGGCAGAGCTGTCCAAGTTAGAACTGCTAGCAGTGATCAAGATGTTTTACGAACTTCTGTAAAGGGTACTTACCGGAAAACTAAAACTTGCAATCAGTGGGAAACAACCGGGCACTGTGTGTTTGCACATAAATGTAACTATGCTCATGGGCTTGCAGGTATTTCTCCATTTTTACTTTTGTTTTAGTCATAGCGTATGCATATGTTTAGTTGTTGTATGGCACCTAATGCAAAATTGGGCACTTAATAGAAGTAATAATTAGCTGTATAGTATGGTAGGACACTTGTATATAATGGTTGGAGCTAGCTTTTGGTTTTTTTACTGATATATAAACACTTTAATTTCATCCGTCGTTGATTGTTGTTCTATTCCTGGTATATCTAAAGATATGAGATTGTGTTTTCGAATGTCTAAAATGATTAATAAGTTTCTTAACCAAGTTTTGTTTAGCTATACTCTTAAACATAGATTAAGATGACCGACATGTAGCTTTCTTCTTAACATATAGGCATTAACCTATGGATACTCGTTTAACCTAATGTGAGTATTATTGTTGTTATTTAGTATTATTTTGTGGGTCCTACCCAATGTGAGTATTATTACCGTTATTTAGTATTATTTTGTGGGTCCTACGTAACTAACGAAAGCGCTAGAAAACATCCTCATTGTCTAAAAGGAGATGTAAGCTTTAGCTGGTAATCTAAATGGCTTTAACTTTGGAATTTGGTTCTTGTATAAATTGGATATTTTTTTGCATGAATGAGTTATATCATGTGTTAGAATTATTTCTTGGATCTTTTACCAATCTTTCCTAGCCCGTCTTATTTGGTGATTTTGGGGGAAAATACTTGTCCAACAGGGCTTGATAAATTGCAATACAGTGTGTTCTCGTTGGTTTGGTTTAGATCAAGATAGAAGTTAAAAAAATAAAAATTCTCAGAGTTAGTAACCAAACCGAGATACTAAGGAAAATTACTCATGGACTTTCAACATTATTTTTTCTCTTCTTTTCAAACATGGGAACAAGAACAAAACGCCAAGACGCACTTCCCTTCCCATGTTTTCGTGCCTCTGGTGTTGGGATGGTGAACTTAAGATGAGGTTTTCATTGCAAAGCTTCCGCATCAGGGTATTAGTACATCTATCAAGAAATTTTTTGGAAGATTGAGAACAATCAAAGAAACGCTTTAACTTTCTACGAAAAGAATTGATTGTTTGATAAAATTTGTTTGGAACGAAGCAATTAATATTAATTCGAATGTTATTAAATTTTATGACGGGCTAATGACACACAAAGAGATAATATTGACAGATAGCTAGGTTTAAGGTATGAAGAATGTATATCGAGTTTCACGACAAGACGGCTGTAAGACAATATTTGTCTGTCGGCCGTAATAAATAAATTAGTGATTGGACATTCGTGGAACATTATAATGAAAAGGAAGTTGGTATAATGATAATGTTGACGAGTTAGGATAACTTCCTGTAAATAATTGTTTAGGAAAATGATCCTTTGATTAGTGGCTATTTCGAAACTTTTGTAACTTGTAGATACTTGTTATTTCTCTAGCTTCTTGCTAGAACTTTATCTATATATTTTTCACGCTCGTATTATACTACTTATAATTAAACATTGGGTGTTACAACTCTCCCCCACCTATTTCGGTGTTTTGTCCTCACGAACTACACATATAATGTCTAACTGTTGCCAACTGCTAAGGTTCTTCTTCCTGACTAGTTCTCTCCCACTTAAGATTATAGTTATGAAATTTTATTTCTTAGCTTGTAAGTATTTTTCTGATCAAAACTTACTAATATACTCTTAATTCAGGATAAGTCAATCATTTCTTATGTCTCTGGTAAATCCATTTCTATACCTTTTTATTATCACTTATTCTCATTATGGTTTTAACTAGGAACTACTGACTCATTATCGTTTGTCTTTTACTGAAATAGGGCCCAAACTCCTCATTCATCGGGGCTTGGAATGTAAAGGGTGCATTAATGAGCCCAAATGGCATCCCAAGGAACTCAGAATGACCATGATGAGTCTTAAAAGTTCTCTTATGGATCTCATTGTCACCATTCTTATTTGTTGGTAACAGAACTTAATTCAATTTTTAAAAAAATTGTAGCCCCGCGTAACTCATCAGTTAGTTCCTCTATAATGGGCATGGGAAATTTGTCCTTTATAGTGTTCTGGTTGTTGCCCGTTTTAGGGCTTGTTTTAAAACATAGTTTATTTAATGTTTTTATGTTTAAAAGCATTTAACTTGAATATAATATATCTGGAAATTGTTGTTTTAAAAAACTGTAACTAATAAGTTTCTGAAAACTTAGAAATATCCCAAATATGTATTTGTAAAAGTGAAACAATCTATCTAGTTTGATCAAGACGTGATCATACATTATGGGTTCTCTATAAGGACTGGTGAATTAAAAGAAATGTTCAAATTATCTCTCAAGCTCAATATTATAAACTTAATGCAATTCATCTGTTTTGAAAGTTCAATGTAACAAGAATCTTTAATTGTACATCAACATCTCCATGATAGATGAATCAAAGAATATAAAGTCTTTGAGTGACTTAAAGAACATTTCTCCCAGAATCTAAGTAATATAGGATTCGTGATACTTCCAAATAATGCCTTAAATCTCGAGTCTTGATAGAATCAAGGTGTATACCCCACGAGCAACACAATCAAATACATGGTGATATTTGATAAGTAAGATTTCTTGTAAAAGAGAAATACTTGAGTGATGGTATTTTCATAAATCTCAAGATTGAGTAAAGCTCACATGCTGCCGGACAACATTTTAGATCTATAAGTCAAACTCAAAAGGGCATGAGTTTGTAGATCATAAGTAAAATCTTGTTATGCTTTGGAATGTTCAGATAAAGCTGGAAGATGCTTTACGAGAGGAATATTTAACCAAGTTAGCACTTGTTAAACAAAATCAAATTAATGTACTCAAACTGAAAGTCTTAACCGGACCTAATTAGAGAAATTGAACTCAGAGTTGAGCAACGAAAGCGAGATCACGTAAAGTTAATTTTAGATAGTTTAACTAAATAGTACAAAGCATGATAGGAATTATAGATCTGAAAGATCTATTGGAGAATTCCTAGTATTGCAAAGATTGATGGGAGGATGTTGAGATCCTGAACAAACGTACATTGCCTAATAAGACAAGATAGTTTAGCACATGGAAGTGTTGCTCTCGAGAAGTTGTAGACAAATAAAGAATCCAAGTGACTTAAAAGTTTTGAAGTCTGGGACTTCAAATCAAGAAACGCGCGGTAAAGTTTATCGAGAAAAGGATACCTCATTCTTTTCCTTGTTATTAGAACTAAAAACTTGGTTCGACAAAGGAGTTAAATACGGGATACCATGCTTAATGCTTACAACGTTCCGTTTATGGTGTATTGTCTCCAAGATTTCAAGATGATATTTTGTCGGTGAATCATGGTTTCGGTGATCGACCTGTCAATCATAGTGGAATTGGAAACGGATTAGGTAAATCTTCATGTTTGACGATGTGGGGATGGAGAACTTGTATCCGAGATTGTTGATCGTTGGAGTGAGATGTCCTAGGATGAGATGGGCACTGGTGGAATTGTACAATAAGGCTTAGAACGAACGTGGAGGATACAAATTTGGAGAAGAAGCTGGGTAAACTAATATTAAGGGTATAAATGATTTTCTTTTAATTTTCTATGTGTGAAGTAAAAAAGACCCGTGTCATATCACTTCCCTTTTTTCATTTGCGTTGTTATAACTAGTGTTGGGTTTAAAACTAGCGTTTAATCTTATTAAACTAGTTTAATAAAGAAACACTTTTGTGTTTTTCTTTAACTAGTATTTGGGGTTATGAGAAAGCTTTTTAATAATATAAGAGTAGTTTATTGGAACAAAATTCAAATATTATTTGTGTTTAATTTGTATCGATGTTTAAACATGTGCTCTAATCCTATTAGAGTTGTTTAGTTGAATAAAACTCGAGTTTTTTTTTTTTTTTTTTTTTTTTTACATTTAAGCGGTTTGGTGTTAAAAAAAGTGTTTTAATCATATTAGTGTAGTTTAATGGAATAAAACTCGAGTTTTATTTGCATTTTACTCATATTAGGCTTAAAACATGTGTTTTAATCATATCAGAGTAGTTTAGTGGTATAAAAAATAAGTCTTAGTTGTGTTTAGGTAACATAGTGGTTAAAAACACATGTTTAAATCCTATATATTAGGCTAGTTGAATAGAATAAAATTGAATTTTTATTTGGTTCTAAGTAGAATTGGGAGGCATTGCTCAAATTGTGTAACTTACCCACCGTAAATATACAATTAACAGATCAAGGAGGGATTTTGAGAAAAATGTCATGTGTTTGATCTCAACTCCTGGCTAAACGTCATTGGTACAGATGCTCATTGCCTAGATCTATGGTCCTAGGGAAGGGTCAACCGGCATGCAAAAGAGGTTCACGGAGTTACCGTTTTCCCTTTGATTAAAATATTTTTTGGAAAACAAGTGTTTTGTTCATATTAATGTAGTTTAATGGAATACTCGAGCTGTATTTTTCGTTTAGTTAGTATTTGGGTTTAAAAATGTGTTTCACCAAATTAGAGTAGCTTAATGAAATAAAACTCAACTTTAATTTGCATTTAAACTAGTATTTGTGTTTAAAACAAGTGTTTTAATTCTGTTAGGTTAGTTTAACTATATTAAATTTGAGTTTTATTTCCATTTAACTGGTATTGAGGATTAAAATTGTGTTTTAATCTTATTAGAGTAGTTTAATGGAATAAAACTCGATTTATTAGAGTAGCTTAGTAAAATTTCAGTTTAACATGTGTCTTAATCTTATTAGAGTAGTTTAATGGAATACAACTCGAGTTTTATTAGGGGTTAAAACAAGTGTATCAATGTTATTAGAGTAGTTAAATTGAAATAAGAATCAAGTTTAATCAGTATCGTGCTTTAAAACACGTGTTTCATTCTTATTAAACTAGTTTAATGGAATAAAATTGAGTTTTATTCACTTTTAAATAGCATAGAGTTAGTTATAGCCACCTTTTAGACGAAAAATTCTCAACTAGTGAATCAACCAACAAACACGTATATCGGTATGGAAACTAGTCTGACTAAGTCTGTTCTTAAACAGCCAACGGGATGACTGTTGTTGGCACGCAGAGACATCAGTGATGAGAGTTGATGCTTATTTAGTGCTACATGAATGGTTTTGTGAGAATTCCGTAATGTTTTCGTTTTTAGTGATCAGCAAATAGCTCATTCAATGTATCCGGTTTCAATAAAATAATGTTAATGGCAGTATTGTCAATTGAAATCAAAATTCTATGTGCAAATCAAATAGCTCCGCGTAAATATCACTTCCCTTGTACTTACGATGATAAAACTTTTTCAATAACAGACTAACATAAAATAATCGAAAAAGTTGAGTTTTCATTAAATTAAAAACTTTTTCACGACATTTTTTGGTAATTTGTTCAATATGTTGTCATAAAGAGATAATTTTATTATATCAAAGTTCCAAATTTGAAATTTAAAGTTAAATAACAGCAATAAATATTAATAATATTGAGTAAATTTCCTAAGAGAATATGATTTTTTGAAGTCGATCAATCCGTTAAAGAGGAATAGTTTTAGAGTACAGACTTACCTCTAAACCCCTCCTTGTTGTCTCCGTTCAAATAATGACTACACATTCCTTTAATGTACAAGTCATTAATGCATAATTACATATATAGATATTAAAGATATTCTTCTTAATGACATTAATTCTCTATAAAATTAATTCCTATATAAATATACAAAGTTATTACTCATTACTAGTGGCTTTTTAATTTTCAATCTTCTTGTCAATTCTTATTTGCAAATTTTCTTCAATCATCAGGTTTTCTTGATCGTCACCTTTTTTAGAGGTTGGATTCAATTTGTTTTAAGTTTATTATTCTTTGTGGGTTTTGTTGTTCTTAGTCTATTTAAATTTTAATCTTGAGTGCTAATTCTATTGATTGGTTAACGCTTGAGTAATTTTTGTTCTTTAACTCATTTACCAGGTTAAAAAAATTTTGTAGAGAATATTTTAAGGTTTTAAATTAGTTTTATGCCAAAAGAATATATGTATGAAATCTTGAAGTCGTTCAAGAAGAAACTGATATTTAATTTTGATAGCACTCTTGTAAACGGTGGCTGGTAACTTGATAAGGTAGTTCCAGATATAATTGAGAAAACAATAGCTAAACAGGACCTAAAACATGAATTTTGTGAGACTCAGTTAAAGGGAGCCAATTTGGAATAACATGAGGATCATTTTATTATAGCTGGTAGCCTGGTAATTAACTTCACCTCGTGAAACACCACTAAGAAACTAGCATAACCTTGTCTTTGATTTGTTTTCATACAAACTGTAAAATGTGACTGCCTGGGTACATTGTTTGTGATCATGTAGGTCATGGCTTCTTTACACATTATTTTGTAGTTATGTACAAGACACTTTTTTTATATAGTTATGTACAGGACACTCTATGCGTTTTTAGGATTTTGGTTAATTTAGATGTTTTAAAACACCTGTAAGCTTCATTATGTTTTAAAATGATTTTAGTTCATTTTCTGAAACCACCACTTGATCAATAAGAAGAATTTGGAAAGGAAAAAATAATCAGACCCAAGAATCGTAAGGTACCATTTTATAAACTCACAATGTGTGTTTTATTCATTATGTTCTAATTTTATTTCTTGGTCATCTTTATGTAACAGTTATATCGGAGTTTGATCAAATTTCTATAAGTATCAACCAAACCTGTGACAATGATTCAACATCCTTTCAATGGTGGCAACAATAACAGTGGACAAGGGGAATTCATCCCTCATATAAATCTTCAAACTCCCAAATTGACACTTTGAATAGGAGAGTCAACTCAGTTACACAAAATTCAACACCTTTGTCTTCTGCTGGTCAAAGGCCTAACCGCTCAAGTGTCCCTATGGGTAGAGGAACCACCCACATATTCTACAAGACTCGATTGTGTCAACAGTTTGTTGATGGGACCTGTCCTAAGGCTGCTGATGGTTGTAACTACGCTCACGGCCCTAATAACTTACGTTCTCCACCACTAAATTGGCAAGAAAATGTGAATAATAATAGAGGAGGAAAAAATGGTAATGGAAATTGGAATGAGGATCGGGGGAGGATTGGTCAAAGGGGTATTTGTTGGAAGTTTTCTAATGGGGAAGAGTGCCCATATGGAGACAATTGTAGCTATATTCATGATGCTACTATGTTCAACGTTGGTGGAGCCATGGACTCGGGACGAGCAAGAGAAAGTTCTGTGATCAATATCAAGACTGTGGTTGACCAGAGTCAAAGTCAAACTGTAGGCAGGGCTGTCCAAGTTAGAACTGCTAGCAGTGATCAAGATGTTTTACGAACTTCTGTGAAGGGTACTTACTGGAAATCTAAAATTTGCAATCAGTGGGAAACAACCGGGCACTGTGTGTTTGCAGATAAATGTAACTATGCTCATGGGCTTGCAGGTATTTCTCCATTTTTACTTTTGTTTTAGTCAAATAGCGTATGTATATTTTTAGTTTTTGTATGGGACCTAATGCAAAACTGGGCACTTAAGGTGTAATGATTAGCTCTATAGTATGGTAGGACACTTGTATATAAAGGTTGGAGCTAGCTTTTGCTTTTTTTACTGATATATAAACACTTTAATTTCATCCGTCGTAGATTGTTGTTCTATTATTGGTATATCTAAAGATATGAGATTGTGTTTTTGAATGTCTGAAATGATTAATAAGTTTTTTAACCAAGTTTTGTTTAGCTATGCTCTTCAACATAGATTAAGATGACGGACGTGCAGCTTTCTTCTTAACATATAGGTGTTAACCTATGGATACTCGTTTAACCTAATGTGAGTATTATTGCAGTTATTTAGTATTATTTTGTGGGTCCTACGTAGCTAACGAAATCAAGGGTGCTATATTAGAACGTCGTATTTACTTGATACGAAAGAGAAACGGCTATAAGACCCATATATAGGAAAGCTTATTAAAGGAAAAGGGGTCTAATAATGGGTGTTAAGTAGATTGTTTCCAAGAGCGGGTTATTCACATGACACTTATATATCTCTTTCGCTTGCTAAAAGAGTTTATTTATGTGTGCTTGAATTCATGTAAGCACAACCTAATCCTTATGAAGTTAATTTTCCTTATGCGTCATTAACGCTATATATGTACCTGTCAATGCCATGCATATTAAGAGTTTTGTCTTGTCTTTTAATCAATTTTTCAGAGCTAAACACACCAGTTAGACGTGTTGAGGGTGATGGTTTGGTTGCAGCCAACGGGGTCCAAATTGCAATGGCTACTGATTCAGCCGCTGCTGCTCCTGTACAACAAGCAAAGTGGCTTGAGAAATTAGCAGGGAAATTAGCTGGTGGGAGGTTGAAAAGCATCTATGGAGACTGGATTGATGATGAAGATTACGAGTAGCTAAGGGATTAACTATGCGCCTGAAGACCATTGAGATAAACCCCCACAAGTCTCTTTAAATGTGTATTTTCTTTTTCTTTTTTCGTAACTTTCAACATGAAAACTATTTGTTGTTATTTGTAAACTTTTAAAGGTTTTTTACATGTTATTTGCCATTGTTGCTGCCTAGAAAACGCTAGAAAACGTCCTCATTGTCTAAAAAGGAGATGTAATTAGTTTTTGCTGGTAATTTAAATGGCTTTGAATTTGTANATTTTTTGTATGGGACCTAATGCAAAACTGGGCACTTAAGGTGTAATGATTAGCTCTATAGTATGGTAGGACACTTGTATATAAAGGTTGGAGCTAGCTTTTGCTTTTTTTACTGATATATAAACACTTTAATTTCATCCGTCGTAGATTGTTGTTCTATTATTGGTATATCTAAAGATATGAGATTGTGTTTTCGAATGTCTGAAATGATTAATAAGTTTCTTAACCAAGTTTTGTTTAGCTATGCTCTTCAACATAGATTAAGATGACGGACATGCAGCTTTCTTCTTAACATATAGGTGTTAACCTATGGATACTCGTTTAACCTAATGTGAGTATTATTGCAGTTATTTAGTATTATTTTGTGGGTCCTACGTAGCTAACGAAATCAAGGGTGCTATATTAGAACGTCGTATTTACTTGATACGAAAGAGAAACGGCTATAGAACCCATAAATAGGAATGCTTATTAAAGGAAAAGGGGTCTAATAATGGGTGTTAAGTAGATTGTTTCCAAGAGCGGGTTATTCACATGACACTTATATATCTCTTTCGCTTGCTAAAAGAGTTTATTTATGTGTGCTTGAATTCATGTAAGCACAACCTAATCCTTATGAAGTTAATTTTCCTTATGCGTCATTAACGCTATATATGTACCTGTCAATGCCATGCATATTAAGAGTTTTGTCTTGTCTTTTAATCAATTTTTCAGAGCTAAACACACCAATTAGACGTGTTGAGGGTGATGGTTTGGTTGCAGCCAACGGGGTCCAAATTGCAATGGCTACTGATTCAGCCGCTGCTGCTCCTGTACAACAAGCAAAGTGGCTTGAGAAATTAGCAGGGAAATTAGCTGGTGGGAGGTTGAAAAGCATCTATGGAGACTGGATTGATGATGAAGATTACGAGTAGCTAAGGGATTAACTATGCGCCTGAAGACCATTGAGATAAACCCCCACAAATCTCTTTAAATGTGTATTTTCTTTTTCTTTTTTCGTAACTTTCAACATGAAAACTATTTGTTGTTATTTGTAAACTTTCTAAAGGTTTTTTACATGTTCTTTGCCATTGTTGTTGCCTAGAAAACGTCCTCATTGTCTAAAAAGGAGATGTAATTAGTTTTTGCTGGTAATTTAAATGGCTTTGAATTTGGAATTTGGTTCTTGTATAAGTTCGATAATTTTTTGCATGAATGAGTTACATCATGTGTTAGACGAAAGTATACCCTATATGTTTATTCTTATTTCTTGTATCTTTTACCAATCTTTCCTAGCCTGTCGTATTTGGTGATTTTTGGGAAAAATACTTGTCTAATATCATTGCTTGATAAATTGTAATACAGTGTGTTCTCGTGTGTTTTGGTTTAGATCAAGGTAGAAGTTACAAAAATAAAAATTCTCAGAGTTGTTAACCAAACTGAGATACGAAGGAAAATTACTCCTTGACTTTCTACATCATTTTTTCTCTTCTTTTCAAACATGGGAACAAGAACAAAACACCAATACGTACTTTAATTTCCTTCCCATGTTTTCGTGCCTCTGGTGTTGGGATTGTGAACTTAAGATGAGGTTTTCATTGCAAAGCTTCCGCATCAGGGTATTAGTACATCTATCGGAAGATTAAGAACAATCAAAGAAACTCTTTAACTTTCTGCGAAAAGAATTGATTGTTTCATAAAATTTATTTGGAACGAAGCAATTATTATTATTCGAATGTTATTAAATTTTATGACTGGCTGATGACACACAAAGAGATAATATTGACAATATCTAGGTTTCAGGATATGAAGAATGTAAATAGAGTTTCACGAATTACAAGACGGTTGTAAGACAATATTTGTCTCTCGGTCGTAATAAATAAATTAGTGATTGGACATTCATGGAATGTTATAGTGAAAAGGAAATTGGTATATGTTGACGAGTTCGGATAACTTCCCGTAAATAAATTGCTTATTACTCCATTTCTCTAGCTTCTTGCTAGAACTTTATATATATAATTTTTCACGGTTCATGAAATGAAAAACTGAAAAGAAAAGAAAAAAAGAAACAGGAGATTTGGTAAATTTGGAGGTAAGCTTGTTATGCTTTTGAATGGTAATTTTCAGAAAGTATTTTGAAAGAAAAAGTTATATCATATCGGTGCAGGAAAAGTTGCACTGAATTGTCGTTGAAGATTTCCAAGCCAATGGGTTGATGCACTATTTATGGTGATTGGGAATGATACTATACGTGAGGCATAAGATACTTAACGTCACAGATGGTTATGAGTTCTGAGAACCTATCAGAAAATATTCAAATCAGTTGTCTTCGGTGGTATGTGAAAGATGTAAAATACTAAAGAGATTGGCCATGTATTTATAACAAATACATAGCTTAATAAACACACAATGCAAACCCTAAACCTAATGGACTCAAATCCATAATTAGGTTTGCCCCAACTAATAATCATCTAATACTCTCACGCAGTTTGAACGGCGGATTTTCGAACGGACAAACTGGGACATATGTTGAAAGCCGCTTCGTCTTCTTTTCATCTCATTTTCTTTGCTGTTTGAGTATAAGCATAATTGTATTTGGCGGCATAGTGGTTTATTGCTTGCAGCTTCCTCCTTTGCATGACGGTTTTTTTTTTTTTTTCATCATGGCATGCTTTGCCTTTAGGTGGGAGCGACAATTTGCAACCAACTATTTTCGAAAACTACAATGATCTCCGGTGGTAAAAAACAAAGACTAAGAGACAAATTTTGTTGATTGATGGTTATATTCTTATAATAGATGTGTTGGACGGCCAGGGGTTTAGAATGCTAGGTTTATTGGATAAAAAGAAAAGACTAATTAAATAATGGAGAATAAAAATTGAGATCCCTCCGAATCATCATGTAGTAGCCGATGATCGGAGGACAACTATTTTGTGATGGGTTGTACCTAAAACTCCGATACCATGTTAAATACTAAAGAGATTGTATTATTGAATTGTGTTTTTGTGTTACATAATGAAGATTGGCCATGTATTTTTAACAACTACATGACTTAATGAACAAGAAATGCAAACCTTAAACCTAATGGACTCAAACCCATAATTAGGTTTGGCCCAACTAATAATCATCTACAAACAGATACGGCTGATGATTAAGCTGGAAACCATTTGAGAGAGAATTTTCAGTATCACTTTTGTAAGAATGATGAAAAAGTTAGTGTAGACAGGTACTTGATAATTGTGATAACGGTGCAAGGCTGTACGTAGCACAGTTTGGTGCCCCTATGTGCGAACATCTGAATAATGATCAACGCACAAATATAGCATCACATGGTCGTGATCGCTTATGTCTAGCGATCGTGTTGGCATGGAAGTGATATGGCTCTGGTGAATATGTACAAAAGCCTTAAGTTGCTACAAGATGTAAAAGTTGACGGCAAAGGAAAGGGAGAAACATAAGTTTCATATAAAAGTTGGGATGTTATTTTATGGGTATTGCTAAAGATAGACATAAGTGCTAAGTTTAAGAAACAAAATATGCGTAACTTAGAGTCGGTTAAGAGAGGTTAAATTAAGGATGACAAATTATTATTGAAGGTATAAATACATTAAACATGGCCCTTAGGCTACGTTTAGCAATTTCCTTATTTTATGTAATAAAACACATATGATCTTGTTAAATAATAAAGGACTATTGGTCAGGCTCGTAGCAGTTAGAGCCATTTAGCCTGTAGAGTTCCGTTCGTTTGTTCTTATTAACAATCAATGTATTTTAATAGTTTAGTTGAATTTGATAAAATAGAGTATTCCTTTTTATAGAGTTGTTAAGAACAAGTCGGCTTGTTAGTTCTCTTGATTAACATTGTCGGCTGTTTGATTAATTCCTCGAAGAAAAAGAAATCTGATTGGTGTATCCGAGGATATGGATTCAATAACATTATATTCGGTTCCTTTTAGTGTCGATCGAACTATCGAAGTATCATGATACTTTTGTGGGTTAAGTCCATAAATAATAACATACTTTTAAAATATTCCACATCTAGATAACTTACTTTGAAAACTACTATTACCAGAAGCAAAACTTTTGAATTCATGCCAATATTAGAAATTTTGTCACATTAACTTTTGAATTCATGCCAATATTTTGTTTGTGAAGAACATTACCGGCTATGTTCATATTAACTTGAGAGGACCTCAATCTTTATTACAAATATTATTTCTTCCCAACATCATTTTCCCCCAACCTCTACCTTCCTTATTTTCCCCATCACCATAACACCATCTCAGTCAAACACCACCAACACCGCAGCAATTTCCAGCCATCAACTCCGCCACCCTTTGTGAAATTTGTACCACTACATTTTCTTTTTTAAAGACTCTTAAACGCCCTTGACTCATGTAATTTTTTTTTTCTTTTAAAAACTGAGGTCGATATGTCAAACATTGCATATCAAACATGGGAACTTTTTGCACAGGACCAATTTCTAGAAAACATACTTACGCTTAACGAAAAGACAAAATTTGCAGAATAACATACATAAATAAATATGTCGAATTTCACCCATAACATCCTTGATAAACAAAACCTCCAAAATTCCTTCATGAACATGAAATTAAAACTTGAATTCAACACTTACCTTGAATGAGAAATGGATTAAAAAAGCTTATAACATCTTGAAGTTAGCATAAACACACCAAAAATCCATCCTAAATCATCATTGATCATTTCTTCATGTATAAGAAAGTTAACTATTTTTCATCCTCTTTTGTTGGTATCACACGTATACAATAGGCAAATAATCTCCTGGACATTTAGACTAAGTCTCTCCCACTTAAGATATTACTTATGAAATTTTATTTCTAATCTTCTAAGTATTGTGTCTAATCAAAACTTACTAATATACTCTTAATTCATGATAACTCAAATCATTTCTTATGTCTCTGCTAAATCCATTCTATACATGTTTATTATCACTTATTCTCATTATGGTCTTAACTGGGAAATGCTTATTCATTATCATACTTGTTTATCTTTAACTGACCTAGGGCTCAAACACCTCACTCATAAGGGCTTGAAATGTAGAGGGTGCATTAATGAGCCCTAATGGCATCACAGGAGCTCCGAATGACACTGGATGAGTCTTAAAAGTTGTCTTATGGATGTCACTATCCACCATTCTTATTTGATGGTACCCAGAACTCAAATCAACCTTGGAAAAAATGTAGCCCCATGTAACTCATCAATTAGTTTCTCTATAATAGGTATAGGAAATTCGTCCTTTATATTATTCTGGTTGTTGCCTGTTTTAGGGCTTGTTTTAAAATGCATTTTATTTCATTTTTTTATGTTTAAAAGCATTTAACTTGAAAGGGCATCACCAGGAACTCAGAATGACCCTGATGAATATTAAAAGTTGTCTTATGGATGTCACTATCCGCCATTCTTATTTGATGGTACCCAGAACTCAAATCAAGTTTGTAAAAAAATTGTAGCCCCATGTAACTCATCAATTAGTTTCACTATAACAGGTATGGAAAATTTGTCCTTTATATTATTCTGGTCATTCCCCATTTCAGGGCTTGTTTTAAAACTTATTTATTTAATTTTTTTATCTTTAAAAGCATTTAACTTGTAATGAACTATATCTGGCAATTTTTGTTTTAAAACCCTATAACTAATAAGTTTATGAAAACTTAGAAATATCTCAAATATATAATGTAAATTGAAACAATCTATCTGGTTTGATCAAGAGCTTATCATACTTTATGGGTTCTTTATAAGAACTGGTGAAGTAAAAGAAATGTTCAAATAAGCTCTCAAGCTCAATATGATAACTTTGAGCATTCCATCCGTGTTGGAAGTTCAAAGTAACAAGAACCTTCAATTGTCAACATCTGTCCTTGATAGATGAATCAAATAATATTAAGTCATGGAGTGACTTAAAAAACATTTCTGCCAAAGTCTGAGTAATAATATTCGTTTCCTGATACTTCAAGATAATGCCTTAAATCTCGAGTCTTGATAGAACCAAGGCGTATACCCCACGAGCAATAAAATCAAATACATGGGATATTTGATAAGTAAGATTTCTTGTAAAAGAAAAAAGGTACTTGAGTGATGGTATTTTCAGAATTCTGGAGATTGAGTAAAGCTCATATGCTGTCGGGCAGCATTTTAGATCTGTAAGTCACACTCGAAAGGGCGTGAGCTTATAGATCAAGAGTAAAATTTCGTTCTGCTTTGTATGTCCAGGTAAAGCTGGAAGATGCTTTCCGAGAAGAATAGCTAACAAGGTTAGAACTTGTTAAACAAGATAGTGCTTAAACCGAAAGTCCTTAACTGGACCTAATTAGAGGAGTTCAACTTAGAGTTGTGCAACAGAAGCGAGAATACATGAAGTTAATTTTAGATCGTTTAACTAAATAGTACAAAGCATAACAGGAATTATAGATCCAGAAGATCCATAGGAAAACTCCTAGTTGCAAAGATTGATAGGAGGATGTCAAGATCCTGAATAAACGTACATTACCTAATAAGGTAAGATAGTTTGGCACATGGAAGTGTTGATCTCGAGAAGTTGTAAACAAATAAAGAATCCAAGTGACATAAAAGTTTTGAAGTCTGGGACTTCAAATCAAGAAATGTGTAACTACATCGTGGTTTTAAAGGGCTTGTAATGAAGTTCTCTGGGACTTAGGAGCCTCAATAACAAGGAGTCACGGTTCTTATCCGTAGGAATAATTCCATTCTACCTGAAGTATAGAATGAATTGGATCGTTGATGCTAATAAGAATGTTTCGCGATTTAGCTAAGTCTATAAGCTAATATGACTAAATTGCTTGTACCAAACTCACTTATGTTCATATACAGAAAGACAATGATGAGAGGATTGAAAAGTGAGGCTCACTGGTCCCCAGAAGTAGGATAGTCAGAAAGATTAAAAGTATTGATTGCTTACTCCTAACACTTTCTAATTGAGCTAAATCAATTGCAGATATTGGAGGTAATGTCGTGGATTCGTGCAAATCGGATGAGATGTTACTATGAGATTTCATTTAGCATATTTTGAATTCGTGCATGAAAGACATTTAATTCTAAAAGGTCCTTAGCTAGTTATCATGATAGGAGACCGAGATAATAGAAGCAGCTATCATAGACATAACCGTGATCGAGAAGCAACCACGAAGTTATTAGCGTTCCCGGATCTTTGTGTATTATCCCAATGACGTGAGGTATTATATATATATATCCATGTCTGATACTTTCAAAAAATATCGAAAAGTGCAGAGGATACAGTCATATACCCGAACTCAACAATGGGTATTGTTGAGGTTTGAGAATCACTACCTGGATATTGCTAGTAACCTCTTGGTACGCTGAAAGTAGTCCTATAGTTGTTGTCTTAGCACAAGTGGGAGTATGAAAGGATTGTGCGCAAAGAAACAACTTTCATAACTGGCCTTCACACAAATGCCGAAGGGTCAAACCGGTCACTAAATAAAACAGGAAAGCGTAAATGAGAAACGAGTTATGAAATGAATTAAGAGTGGTGAGGAAATGAAAATCCCGAAGAATTTTCATTAAAGGGTAAAATGGTAATTTTCCTGAGCTAAGAATATTTATCATATGATAAATACATGTAACAAAAGGCAATATATATCCCTTTAGGGATATATGGATTGGCCGACCCCTTATGGGGACAAGTTTTACAAGTTGTAAAACTTGTATTACTTTATGGACAAGTAATAGGCTTCCTAGTTCTTCTAGGAATGTTTTAAGAAGCTCTATAAATACAAGGGCATTCCTTAGACACCTCATAACAAATCTTATAACTCTAAAATCTTTCCACTTTGTTAGTGCAAACGTTAGGACGTTTAATCAATACAATGTCTTCATGTTTTAATGATGACAAACACGTAACTTGTAATACATAACGTAAAGTGCACAAGTTACTCGTTCACACATCAACGTCTCTCGACATCACTTCAAGTATGAACAAATTTTATACCGTCATTAGTAAAGTGATAAAAGAATTTTATTTTCCCTAAACTTATATTTTTAAGTTTAACAAAACATTTTCACAAAATTATTTTTGTGTTTTTAAAGAAATATTTTATTAAGAAAATATATTCAAATTCATATTTGTAACAACTATTTTTTCCCCCAAAACAGTTGAGTTTTCACTAGATAAGTTTTAACCACGTCAGGACAAAAATGGGAGCGTTTGTCGGGACGGTCCCTCAAAGTGGTTGGCGGTCCCTT
This sequence comes from Artemisia annua, assembly GCA_014162995.1. Lineage (NCBI taxonomy): Eukaryota > Viridiplantae > Streptophyta > Magnoliopsida > Asterales > Asteraceae > Artemisia > Artemisia annua. The sequence goes on from LBNU01019655.1 coordinate 79,554, forward strand.
AGTGATAAAGGATCGTCGCCTATTTAAGGGACCGTCTGGCTCNTATATATATATATATATATATATATATATATATATATATATATATATATATATATATATATATATATATCCATGTTTGATACTTTCAAAAAATATCGAAAAGTGCAGAGGATACAGTCATATACCCGAACTCAACAATGGGTATTGTTGAGGTTTGAGAATCACTACCTGGATATTGCTAGTAACCTCTTGGTACACTGAAAGTAGTCCTATAGTTGTTGTCTTAGCACAAGTGGGAGTATGAAAGGATTGTGCGCAAAGAAACAACTTTCATAACTGGCCTTCACACAAATGCCGAAGGGTCAAACCGGTCACAAAATAGAACAGGAAAGCGTAAATGAGAAACGAGTTATGAAATGAATTAAGAGTGGTGAGGAAATGAAAATCCCGAAGAATTTTCATTAAAGGGTAAAATGGTAATTTTCCTGAGCTAAGAATATTTATCATATGATAAATACATGTAACAAAAGGCAATATATATCCCTTTAGGGATATATGGATTGGCCGACCCCTTATGGGGACAAGTTTTACAAGTTGTCAAACTTGTATTACTTTATGGACAAGTAATAGGCTTCCTAGTTCTTCTAGGAATGTTTTAAGAAGCTCTATAAATACAAGGGCATTCCTTAGACACCTCATAACAAATCTTATAACTCTAAAATCTTTCCACTCTGTTAGTGCAAACGTTAGGACGTTTAATCAATACAATGTCTTCATGTTTTAATGATGACAAACACGTAACTTGTAATACATAACGTAAAGTGCACAAGTTACTCGTTCACACATCAACGTCTCTCGACATCACTTCAAGTATGAACAAATTTTATACCGTCATTAGTAAAGTGATAAAAGAATTTTATTTTCCCTAAACTTATATTTTTAAGTTTAACAAAACATTTTCACAAAATTATTTTTGTGTTTTTAAAGAAATGTTTTATTAAGAAAATATATTCAAATTCATATTTGTAACAACTATTTTTTCCCCCAAAACAGTTGAGTTTTCACTAGATAAGTTTTAACCACGTCAGGACAAAAATGGGAGCGTTTGTCGGGACAGTCCCTCAAAGTGGTTGGCGGTCCCTTAGTGATAAAGGATCGTCACCTATTTAAGGGACCGTCTGGCGCTCTCCTGTCGTGTATAAATACTGAACTGTTCCACTTCAGAAAACAAGGTTTTTCACACACAAAACTTTCTGTTTTATTATTTTCTTTGGTCTTTGATCACTATAACATGTCGGTATATGTTTATAAGTGATTTCCTCTTCTGTCAAGTGCAAGAGAAGAACTCTCGACATAGATGAAGACTCGAGATGTTATAGGTGTCCACACACAAACGTAACAAGTGTTAGGATGATAGGTTCTGTAAATATTGTCAATGTTTTCCGACTTTTGTGTGAGTCGAGGATGGGGATATTTGTGTGAACTTGGATGGTGATGTAGATCCAAGAAGTCTTGTAACTAGATTAGTTCATGTATTTGTTGTGGGGAGAGTGATGTCCTAGTATGTAGGTTAGGACTTAGTTGAATCATTGTGTGAAGGCTTGGTTCGAGTGAAGAACCAAGTGTGTCTATGTGTGAAGGCTTGGTTCGGGTGAAGAACCAAGTGTGTCTACATGTGAAAGAACCAGGTGTATCTATGTGTGAAGGCTTGGTTCGGGTGAAGAAGCAAGTGTGTCTATGTGTGAAGGCTTGGTTCGGGTGAAGAACCAAGTGTGTCAATTGTGCGAAGGCTTGGATCGGGTGAAGATCCAAGTTGGACAAGAGTGCTTGTTCGTGTGGCCACGTGGGCCTTGGAGTAGATTGGTTCTANATGTGTGAAGGCTTGGTTCGGGTGAAGAAGCAAGTGTGTCTATGTGTGAAGGCTTGGTTCGGGTGAAGAACCAAGTGTGTCAATTGTGCGAAGGCTTGGATCGGGTGAAGATCCAAGTTGGACAAGAGTGCTTGTTCGTGTGGCCACGTGGGCCTTGGAGTAGATTGGTTCTAGCTATGATTATAACTCGACATTCCGCTTAGTGTCGTTAAGCCTCGTGTAAGCTTGTGTATGGATTTCTCTGTCTGAAGGAGTGTGTTGATATATTGATTGATAACTCTCGAGTGTGGTACTCGGGGAGTGGAGTAGGACGAAAAGTGAGCTTCGTGCCGAACCACTATAAATCGCCGCGTCTCTTGGTTGTGTTCTTTCCTTACTCTTTACTATACTTGCTTATTTATGTTTTAGTAGTTAATTTGATATCACATAACAAGTAGAATTCGAGAAGTTTGCAAAAGAGTATTAACCGGACCTAAAAACGGCGAAACGTTTTAACAACTAAAAAGAAACGGTGAAATTATTCAACCCCCCCCCCCACCACTAGTTTCTACACACTCCTCTCATCTTTACTCGATCGACAAAAAAAACACACAAAAAGGTCGAAACCCTTTGGTTCGTCCCTTTAGTCGACCAAAGTTGACTTAGGACCAAACAAGTCCATATGCAACATATATAGTGGGTGAGCAATAGAGTTAACAGCCTTTGTTTTACAAGAAGCTCTGTATTGTTTGCCTTTGAGACAAGCAACACAGGTTTGGTCATTTTCAAATCTTTTCTGAGGCAAGCCTCTTACCAAACCATCTTTAACAATCTTAATTATGGTTTTGAAATTTATGTGACCAAGTCTTCTGTGCCATAACATGTACTCATCCAATGTGGCCTTTGTAATCAAGCAAGTACTGTTACACCCCGTGCCCGCTTTGGCCAAGAATACTCAAATTTTAAACTTTTACGCGGAAATGTTTGACTATAATGGACCTCCTGTTACTCTTTTAACAACTGACAAAAATCTTTTACCATTCAGCCCTTGTAAGTATTTTTATATGATAGTAGACTCAATTACCTTCAAAACGCCGGGTGGCACGACCAGTGACGACTTATGGTTTAAAAGATATGATTTTTTTAAGATCGACAAAAACTATAAAAATCTTATTTATACAATAACGAAAGCATATGACCATATGCCAAAATACCATATGGCCATATCCTTGCCATATGCTCCTTTAAAGTTTCTGAGGTAAGCATATGGCCATATGCTGAAAATACCATATGGCTATATACTCTCGACATATGCCCATATTAAGGTTTCTGAGGTAAGCATATGGCCATATTCTGAAAATACTATATGGCCATATACCCCCCTGCAGAAATTATATAATGAAAAAGCTATATTTTGCACTTTTCTCTATTCCGGAAACCATGCTTCCAAGACTCGAAAATTAACAAAACTTTCCAAAAATCATTATACTAACATAATAAAACGTTTACATATTTACTTGGCCCGTTTACATCCCAAAATGGGTATACTTACACTTATCCAAACGCCCCTTTAACTTGACCATAAAATACATGAACCATGTTAAACTTACCAATTGACCACCAATTCATACACTTGACACTTGACCATACTTTACAACACATTAATGACTCACGGGGGTACAATATCAACATAGAGCTCGGTATTCTACCTAAGCTCCTAACGCATACTACCTTTATACTTGCACATCCATATCTAAGCCATGGCTTCATCTCATAAACAACCTACAAAACATTGACAACTAAACTATAAGCTTTCGTTTAGTAAGTAAAACGATCATAACATACTATTACACTTCAATCAAACATCTAAGCATCACAATATCAAACACTTACTTCACGGGTCTCATACCCTAAGTCTTACTCAAGCACATACACATCAACTTACTCGATGACAACTTAGCATCACTTAGATTACAAACATCACCACACTTAAACATAATCACAAGTCCATTATTACTAAGCACATATACATAACACATACAAGTTAGAAATCCATATAATACCATGTCATCATCATTCTACTTACCTTAGCTCCAAGCTAAGCATATCAAGCCAATATCAACATCATCATCAACATCATTACTAGCCATCATCATCATTACTATCTTCCATCATCATCATCAATCTTCATAATTAACCAAAACCTAACACATAATAATCAATACCAAAATCAAGGGTTAACATAACCCATCAAATATACTCTTCATCCTTTTTATATCATCATATGATCATATCTTGATCATATGATGATTTTCCACTTTTAATCATAACTCTAGACCTCATAATCAACAAGATAGAGGGATTACTTCCTTGGGATTATCATTGCTAGAATTTAACCTTCGTCACTTAGAACCATCAAGCCTAAAACTTATAGTTTCCCTCCCTTTCTTCCTTCCAATAACTGGACCATCAAACACACCTTAGAATGGTGCGGAAATAATTAGAAACCTGTGGATAACCACATATATACTTGCAAAACTATGGGTCTATGGCAAGAAAGGCCCCTCTAGTCCTTTTTTCCCTACTTTGGCCATACAACAATATATAACACTTACATTATGTGACACCATAAACCCCTTGAGTTTGCTTCCTTTCTAATTATGCCTCATTATGCTTTCCATAACTTTATTACTCATTCATTGACTATTAGTTTGACTATCGAGTTTACCATTATGGAACATTCGTTGACTAACCAATTACATAAGGCCCTTAGTCCATTTCATCTAGGGTGGGGTCCAAGTACTCGGGAAATGGGTCTAACATCAACTTTCGTAAGTTGAAATCTAGTCGCTTAGGGATTTTACTTGATTCTACACTCGCCAACTTGCATAAGTTCGTAACCCTAGTTCTACCTGTGCAGTACGTGGGATACCCGACGCAATCTAATTGTGGTTTTCTCAAGAAACCTTACAATTGTTCGTAAATTCAAATATATTTTTAGCTTTTACATGATAACCCGTTATATTTTAAAAGATATTTAAATAATCAGACTAACTATAAGCCTCCGTAAACCCATCTCAAGTAGCTTGATGTTATAAAGTCTTATGACTTATAAAGCCTTCTACTAATTTATATAACAAACAAAATTATTTTAAAAAGCTCAAACTCTTGTAAGCTCTTAAAAGCTCAAACTCTTAATCTCTATAAATCCGCGTCAAACATTGCCGTATGAGTCATTTTATACCTTTATCATAAATAATCGGTTGCTTAATAAATATTTAGGTGAAACTTGTAGTGTCACATTCATAAGTCATAACTAGATGACTCTATCTTGAATGTCATTTTATTGGAAAAAAAGGAAAACAAAAAAAACCAAAGGAAAAAAATATACAACCATGCCATCTCCAACTTCTTCAAAACAATACATCTCTAAATCTCTTACATCTCTAAAATACTTAATAATCTCAAAAAACCAAACATACTTCAACTCATCAACCATGTCGTCAACAACCATAAACCTTAAGTCACCTGTCTTTGCCGGCAACCCAATAAGAACCAAAACTCCAAAACCATCTGACCCGTTTTCACCCACTTCATCTTTTCAAACCTTGAAGCTTTTACTTTCAGGTCAAAGTCAAAGACAAACCCATGATGATCCATCTTTACCTAAGTTTAAGGTTCTTCCTTTTAGAAAAGGTAGACCTTTAGCTGGTTCTAGTGGTGACTTGGTGAAGAAATGGAATCTTGGTTGGTTAAATTTTGGTGATTTTAAGGATGTTTTGGAGGGTAGTGAGGTGGTTTTGAGTGAGGAGTTGTTGGTGTATTTGGGTTATAAAAATAATGAAGATGATGGTGGTGGTGATGTTGTGTATTGGGCAATTGATGTTTCTGAAGGTGGTAGTTTGGTTGAGAAATTTGGGTTTAGAAGGATGTGTTTTGTGGAGTTGAGGACTTTGATGGTGGCTACTGATTGGAGTGATGATGGTGCTATGGGTCAACTTGCCATTGCTGGTCATGTATGTTTTTATTTCATTCTCTCTCAGCCGACAAAAAACACTCAGTTTAATAATAACATGACCATTAATGAATTTTCTTTCTTACTTTTTGCATGATAATAGTTAACTAGTTAAGTGATAAAGTAAGTGTAGTATGAGAAACTCGATCAATCTTCTCTATGTATTTTTAGTAGTGGACAGCTTAATTTGAAATAACCCGAAAAAAAAAAAGGTGGACAAATAATTTTGGACTGAGGTAGTAATACATTATTGGAGTATATGATTATTGCAATTATGACATTTAGAGGGTGTTTGGTTAAAGCTTATTTAGTGCTTACTAGTTAATTGTATCTTGGAAAAGCTATTAAGCACTATGAAGGTGTTTGGTTAAGCTTTTGTCGAATATTTTTTAGGAAGGAAATAAGCAAATAAGCATTATCCCTTGGATTGGAGATTGTTAGAAACACACAAGCTTTTAAGCATAAGCTTACCCAAACACCCCCCCCATTAGTTTAATTACAAGCGTTGGACGTTTGATTATTACTTTCAGTATATGATCATGATGTATTTTAGCTAAGAATTGAAATGCTTCAAATGAAACTAATACGCCATGAATGGATGTTGCATGGAATTATAGAGAATGTTTGAATTGCTTAGCTTTTTATGCACGGACTTGTAGAGGGTGTTTGGATTTGCTTAGAAAAAAAAATAATAAAATAAATAAAATAAATAAATAAAAATAAAAAAAAAATGCAATAAGACTGCAAAAAGTTTTTTTCTAGAAATTCTGAATCTAGTCTATTTATAATGGGTTGGTTAATGACCGTAAAGAGGAATCTTAGTGTCATCTAAAATAAACACTTTAAAAGCATGTTCATGTCCCAATCTGCTTACTGAGAACTGCGTAATCGGGCCCATCATAAGCAGATAAGCAGAGGAAGTTTGGATTATTAAGACACTTCAAACTGCTTATTTATCTTACTTAAAAATAAACAAATAAGCAGTTAAGCAGAAAATCAACCAATCCCAAACACCCCATAATATGTTAAAGAATCAGTTAAACTTACTGGAAATGGCAATAGGAATGAGTGATGACATTCCATGATAAGAATGCATCAAAGCAACGTGCTATGCAATTTTGGAGGCGTAAATCGGTTAGGGTGCTAGCTATTGTGGGTTTGCTACTACATTAGCTAGGAATGAATGTGTCGCCCAAGATGATCTTCAATCGATTTAGAATTAGATACCAGTCTTGTTGTATCTTACTTTCACTATAAAGAAGACAAAGAGAAGAGATATGTACTCTCTTTGATACTGCTAGGATGTAAATGGTTAATGGTCTTGGTGTTTGGCACTAAAATTGAAGTTCTTTTTCATTTCAGAAGCTATGAAGAAATGCTGGTACATGCCCTTTCTTTGATTCACATGTACTAAATATGATCACATTTGTTTTTCTATTCGAACCCAGATTAGTGTTTTTATCTTTCTGTCGAGCAAAACACCAAATCTCATAGGATCAAATATATCAAATTTGTCTCACTTGTAAACTTTCTGTTAAAATTCTCTGACCAAGCTCAGGAGTTGGACTTTCTGCTGCAATTCGCTAACAAAGCTTGTGAGTTGTTAAAGAAAACTTCAGGTTACCAATAATGGGTACATTTGTGTAGGCCAGAGCGTTACTAGAATGGCATAAGACATCTCGTTTTTGTGGATCTTGTGGTGAAATGTTGGTTTATGCAGAAGCGGGGACAAGAAAGCAATGTACAAAAGATTCTTGTAAGAAACGAATCTACCCTCGAGTTGATCCGGTATACTTTTCTAGGTCTTCGAATCTCTTTCTTTTGTTAGCAGCTCGGCGGTAGTTGTTTGACCTTCCGTTCTCGCAACAGGTTGTCATTATGCTAGTCATTGATAAAGAGAATGATCGTGCACTTCTTAGCAAACAGTCAAGATTTGTGCCTAGAATGTGGAGTTGCCTTGCCGGCTTTCTTGAGGTATGTCCATTTTCTGAAACTTTGCCATTTAAAATTCCATAAGTTACAAATTCAAAAACGTTTTTGCGATTATTGTGCTCTTCTACTCAATATTATTAATCCTTTATCTTTTCCTTTTCCATAAAAGAATCCAACGAATCCTTATCTGAGTAGTCTATCTTTTCCTTTTCCATAAAAGAATCCAACGAATCCTTATCTGAGTAGTCTGTTTACCTTAATAGTCGAACTCCCTTAGTTAATGATGTATATCCGCTTCTATAGCCAGGAGAAAGTTTGGAAGAGGCCGTGAGGAGAGAAACATGGGAGGAAACTGGCATCCATGTTGGTGAGGTGGTCTATCATAGTTCTCAACCATGGCCCGGTAAGCCCTAATTCTACTTCTGTTTGATTTTTGATGACCTATTACGAGCTTATAACTCGTTTATTTTTTTTTATTTTTTAAATCTTTTTTACAATTATTATTATTATTTTTTTTTTTTTTTTTTTTTTTTTTTTTTTTTTTTTTTTTTTTTTTTTTTTTTTTTTTGCAGTTGGACCTAGCAGCATGCCATGCCAATTAATGATCGGGTTTTTAGCATATGCGACATCACTTGAAATAAATGTGGACAAGAGTGAACTTGAAGGTAATCTTTGATCTACAACCCCAATATTCTTTTACAGCAAATGCTTTGTTTTTATTGTGGATATATGCCCAAAAAAATATCTATTTTAAGATGATACACTTGTGTAGATGCCAAATGGCACACCAGAGAAGAAGTGAAGAAAGCATTGACATTTGCTGAATACGAAAAAGCACAAAAAACATCGGCTTACAAAGTAGATCAAATGTGCAAAGGGGTAGAGAAAGGTCAAAATCTTGCTTCGGATTTTAATGTAGAAAGTGGGGAACTCGCACCCATGTTTGTCCCTGGGCCTTTTGCAATTGCACATCACCTAATATCTTCTTGGGCCCATCAGGTCAGCGTAAATGGCACTGTAACACAAAAGAAAGGTATTTCTTCGAGACTCTAGTGACTGATGTCTCACGAAGAAACATTTTGTTTTCTTGATTCTTTCCAGGTTTGATCTTGAAATCCTTCTAAGATGATGCAGATAAGAAATTTCTTCTTGCGTTTCAGCCTTCAAGAAAGCTCATTACTTGACTCACAACTGCACATTCAAATGGTTCCTTACATCTTCTGTGACTTTAGTTGTACCATCTATATGTTGATAAATAGTTTATAGAATTATGCTGCGTATCTATCTATGTCCTAATATATGTATGAATCAACAAATTAATCATGATTTTGGTCATCAAAAAAGAAAAGGGGTGGAATTTGCTATGCGATGATGAGTTCTACATCCTTGTACAAGTTCTGGACTATGTTTTTTGTTATATATGCGTTAATGATACATTATTGGTATCTTGGCGAATAATGTGAACGTATAAGATTTAAGAAAATGATATGCATGCCTAATTTTCATGACTAAAAGTGTGCCTAAAAATCAGATGAAGACATGTGGCAGACTAAAAGGTGAAGATTCAGAGGGAGAAAGTGTAGATGACATGTGTCAAGTGATGAATGAATTAAGCCTAATATTAGTCACATGAGTTAGTCATGTGTATCATCACTTAAGATTTATCGAGTTATAACCCAATAAGAAGTGTTCCAGCAACCTAAGGTTGTGAGTTCAAACTCAGGGAACTTGTTGAAATGGGATATTCTGAAGTTGAGAAGTACAATTTGACTCAAGTTGGATGATTGTGAACCATTGGATCAAATCCAATGGCTCAAATCAAAAGAAGTTTTTTTGATTTGAGCCATTTGGTAATGGCTCATAATGCCCCAACTTAAGTCTATTTATACCTCCCAACTTGAGAGGATCCCAACCCGAACTTCTTGTGCATGCCGAAATTCATTTATAGCCCACGGCTATAAAAAAAAAATACACCATCGCGACGAGAGTTAAATTATCTTTCTATAGGTATGCATTGTCATATACTTTCGACGATTTTTTTTTTTTTAAATTTCCGCCCAGAAAAATCACATGTGATTCGTAAAAATCACATATGATTTGATTTGTAAAAATCACATGTGATTTTTCTTGACGAATTTTTTTTAAAAAAAAGTTTGTCGAAAGTATANGAACTTCTTGTGCATGCCGAAATTCATTTATAGCCCACGGCTATAAAAAAAAAATACACCATCGCGACGAGAGTTAAATTATCTTTCTATAGGTATGCATTGTCATATACTTTCGACGATTTTTTTTTTTTTAAATTTCCGCCCAGAAAAATCACATGTGATTCGTAAAAATCACATATGATTTGATTTGTAAAAATCACATGTGATTTTTCTTGACGAATTTTTTTTAAAAAAAAGTTTGTCGAAAGTATATAACAATGCTTATCTATAGAAAGATAATTTAATTCTCATAGCGATGGTATGATTTTTTCGCGTAACGATTAACGGTTTGCGAAATATTTAATTTTTAATAAAATGGTGAAAGTTTTTTTTTTTTTTTTTTTTTTTTTTTTTAAGAAAATGAATAGATAAGATTATTAATATAAAAATATTATTATATATTTAATTCTTGTTTATGTAAAATATTTTTTTTTTTTTTTTATATATAGAAATCACTTGAGAACATAACTTACAAAATTCATTTGATAGGGTAGTTTTTTTTATCGTTACACACAACATATATAATAGGTATAAAGAAAAAATTAGAAAAAAGAGGATTAGATGGTCAAGAGCTGCAACGAACATTTATGTTTTCACGCGACAACAAGTCCAAAAAACAATATCTACAAATAACTGCACCTTCTNAAAAATTAGAAAAAAGAGGATTAGACAATGATCGTACAAATAACTGCACCTTATTGATCAGAGCTTGCGACAAGCTAGATACTTCTATGGGCTTCGTGGTAATCTAAAATGAGACAAAGCAACATGCTTGGGTTACACGCTTGGGTTAGATGTTTGGGTGAAAACTGACCTCATGGTATAGCCATTGATGATGTTTATGCTCTTATTTCTGTTATCGGTGGTCTCTCCCTCTCACATGATGGACCATGGATGGCTCGGGTCATTTATAGGTTGGATCATTTTCTAAATTTATCCAACACCTTTCTCTTGTAGATTGTGATCTTGGTGATCATCATGTATGGAACTCGTGGATTCCTCGAAAAGTGAACATATGTATGTGGAGAGCATCATTAAATAGGTTGGCCACTCGTCCGGTCTTTTGTCTCGAGATGTTAATGTCTCTTATACCCTCTACCCTTTTTGCGAAAATGAAGATGAATCTATCGACCATATCCTTATAAATTGTCCGCTGGTTTTGACAATTTTGAGGAAAATTTGGAGTTGGGGATATTTAACTCCCCCACTTCTTTTCTTTCGTTCTCTATCAAAGATATTGCCTCTTGATCTGTTGTTTATCAAGGTTGTTCGTGACTTAAAAAAGTTATTCATGGAGTGTTTCAAAGTGCATTGTGGGCGATTGGGATTGGAGGAATAAGGTGGTGAACTCCCCACCTGATGGTGTTGAAAGTGCCAATAAGAACAATCTTCCCTGCCATTCAGAGGATGTCGAAGACATGAATCGCGGCGTGTTACTCTCTCCAACCGATTTCGTAAAGTTGTTGGATTACATGCCCATTTAGGTTGTTTACATAAGTATGTTGTTGTAATTTATCTCTCTTTTCTTGGTTTTTGATTGACTACTATTCATTGTTGTCTCTCTTCTTTTGAGCCGGGTGTTTATATAATTTCAAGCTTTTCAAAGAAAAACATGAAAATACAAAGGCAAGTGATACTTCCACATACATATTTACTTCACCCACATAAATTTACATATAAAGTTAGTGGGCCCACTAGCCTCATACAACTAAAATGTATGTGGATGAAGTAAAAGTTCATGTGAAATTATCGCCACCCAAATACAAATAGTTTTGTTTCATATATTTAGCGAGTAATTACTCAAACTTTGTGTACATAATTAATGTCGTGGTCCCACATGTTTATACGTAGTAATTTGTGCCAACAATGAAAGGTGGTCCCAGTTACCCTCCCAAGACGGGTCCCAGTACCAACTTCTAGCAAAACAATGTGTTGAATTTCTTGGCCATACGCCTTTGACTTCAGCATCTCACCTTCCTTCCTACATGCAACATTCAACCGACCTAAATTTTCAATAAAGACTCGAACGTTACATAAAATTGATTATAGCATTATTTAAATGCCACCATTCAAATTGAGAACGACCTAAACAAAGACTATTTCGTAATTTCTCAACACTACCACTAGATTCCATTTTCAAAACCAGTAAAGCTTAACAATATATATATATATACAAGATGTTTCACACGCAATTCGCAAGTATAGGAATTTTTAATTCATATAGTTTAAAGTAAGCGAAGTTTTACAAGTAATTTAAAAGCTTGCTACGTCATATCATAGTTCAGTTTGGAGTTTGGGTATGTTTGGCAAAAGTAACTATTGGTGTAACTGGAGATGGTGCTGATGCTCGTTCTCGAGATGAAGATTATAAAAAGAGATTATTTTTATAAGCTACATGAAGTAACTTTTGATTTTTAGAGATTATGGAAGATTATTTTTTCTATAATCTCTTATAATTGTCTGTCAAACAAATATTATTTTTCAAGTAGCTTATTTTTTGAAAAAATAAGCGTAATCTCTTCATAATCTCATGTGTCAAACATAACCATAAATACGCTGAATCGTAAAAAGGACTAATTATTTTATTTTCTTTTTATACTTTTTGATAACCTTTATTTTTATTTTTATTTTTATTTTTATTTTTATTTTTATTTTTTTAATGTTAGTTTTAGTATTCAGTATCTCTGTGTTCTTGAAAAAAAGTTAGGAAGAAAAGGAAAGTAAAAGTAAGTAAAGAGAGAGTAAAGAAATAAAGAGGAAAAATGTTATCTTTATTTTATGTTCTTAAGTTAAGAATTAAAGTTAAAAAGAAAAATAGAATCTTTTGTTTTTAATGAAAATTAAAAAGAAAATAATAATAATAATAATAATAAAGAGTACTAGCAAAAATACATTATAGCCCTTCAAATACATGTTTAAAAATTGTATGATTCAAAAATAGAAGGTATTTTAACTTTTTTTTTTTTAATACTATGTTAATTTTTTTTTATTTTTTTTTAATACTTTATGCAAAATATATCATGGATTGAATTTTAAAGGCATTTTCATTTATATATGACTTTCATGAAGTATTCTATAGCACGAACAAAACTATTTAAGATTAAAGATAAAAAAAAATAAAATAAAATAAAAACTATACACTTATTTAAAGATAGGGCAAATGGCACAAAAAGGTATCAAACTTAGGGTCTATTTACAATTAAGGTACTATTCTTTTTTTCTTGCATAAAAAGGTACCTAACAATTTTTTTTTGCGGATTTGGGTTTTTTACTAACGTTCGTTAACTCACTTCGTTAGTAAATTACATGTTTGGTCCTCAAATTCGTATATCATTTCATGCAACATCCAAAAAAAATTTCGATTTTTTTTTACATGTTTGGTCCTCGAGTTAACTACATTTTTTGTCCTTGTGGTCTGCGGGGTATTTCATTGTTGGTCCTCGAGTTAACTACACTTTATTATTATTATTATTATTATTATTATTATTATTATTATTATTATTATTATTATTAAACATTACTTTATTATTATTGTTATTATTATTATTATTGTTTTATTATTGTTATTATTATTATTATTGTTATTATTATTATTATTTCTCAAATACAAAAACCTCCATTTTCATCTTTAAGCTTATTCATCCAGAAACACAACCATACTTGATACCCCCAATCTTCACCTCTAAAAGTCAAACAAAAACATTACGTCATTACATAAGCCATTAAAACCATTTCATCAAACAAAACAAAAAAAAAATCATAAAAATATAACCATTTTCAAACCAAAAATCCCATAAACATATATATTCGATTTCAAAGAAAAAAGAAACAATAAATCGCAAGGAAAAAAAAGGACGAGTAGTGATTGTTTTTCAGACGGAGCAGCGTCGAGGGTGGTGACGGATCTGGATTTGTGAAGGCCGGATCTTGGTGTCTGGAATGATGGATTTGTATGCATATGTTTGTGTTTGTGTGTTTGGCGTGTCGGAGATAGATCTAGAGTGACGAATATGGATTTGTATGCATATATTTGTTTGTGTATAATCTGTGAAAAGGGGATAGAAGTGATTTAAATTGTGATTTAAACTTTAAATGTAGATCTAAACTTGTGTAAATTAGATGTGAGATGTAGTGGGTGATTCGTGGTGTTTGTGGTAATAGTCATTTTTGAAGATTTTTCAAATGTTTTTGAAGATTTTTGGTTTAGATTTTTTGAAGATTTTGGAAGATCTGAGATGTGGTGGTTATATATTTTGGTTTAACGTTTTCTTTTTGAGTAGTTAAAGAAAACATGGCCACTGAAATAAGATTATGAGTGAATTTTTATTTGTTTGGACATGAGGTTGATTAAGAAATTTCTAAAAAAAATTGGATGTTGCATGAAATGATTATATGAATTTGAGGACCAAACATGTAATTTACTAACGAAGTGAGTTAATGAACGTTAGTAAAAAACCCAAATCCGCCAAAAAAAATTGTTGGGTACCTTTTTATGCAAGAAAAAAAAGAAAAGTACATTGATTGAAAATAGGCCCTAAGTGTGATACATTTTTATGCCATTTGGGATACTCCATTGGCCACGGAGGCTCACCTGCGCCGACTCCAGGCTATTTAAAAGGGTAGTCGCCCTGAAATTAGTCGGCTCGCAATGTCAAATCGAAAACCCAAGAATAAAATAAAAAAATAAATAAAATAAGGGNGCCTAATTTATATAGGGACATCATTTCATTTATTTATTTATTTTTATTAATTAATTAATTAATTTTAACATTATATAGGGCATCACTCGTTATTTATTTTTGCTCATGAGTTGAACGTATAGATGTGTTGCTATGATGTAGATGTATATGATATTTTTGTTGTGGTTCTGGCTTATTGTTAACCCTTTTAGACGTTGCGTTACGTGTTTATATTCACATCAAAAGATAAGGGAATGTTGGAGTCGATATCTTACTATTTTGAAAAGTTTTGACTTGAATTTATGACATAGTATTGCTAAAATATTGTCTTGAATTTATGACTTAAAATATATGAATTGACAAAAAGGTCTTTACTTTTTAGTGTAAAATTTTCCTAATACCAATATTCTAACCTAAAATATTGCCAGTTTTGTTCAAAGGTCGTACTTTTCGCCTCAAAGTTCACACTTTCACATAATTAAAACACACTTAAGCTTATTTATATGTAGCATTACAACATAAAATATTCAAACAAATTATGTCAAATAAAGTATTATTTGATACTCTTTAATTTGATATATATTTTGACATAATTTTTTAAAAACAATTTGAGATTTTTCATCAAAAAAGAAAACATTGCAATAATTTGCAATTAATTCGCATTATACCTTTATCTCTACTATTTATAATGCATGCATATGTATTTTCTAAACTTAAATTCGAGTAATATTGATTGTCTATAATATTCCTTATAAAACAAGTTCAAATGAAAGTTTTATTTATCTATACTATATCTAAAGGAAAAAACCATAATCTTGAAAGTGAAAATTTTATTTAAA
>LBNU01019659.1:2764-14908 GCA_014162995.1 Artemisia annua
TGTGAGAATTTTAAGCTTTTGCAATGAGTTTAGAGGGAAGGAGTCTTCTTGAGCAAAAATTCTAAAAATGAAAGAAATTTTAGATTTGTTGAATTTTGCATCAAGGTTTTTGAAAAACAAAGACTTCTCTTTGTTTGAGTAGGATTGTCGCACTGAGGCGTACAACAGTGTCCATTTATAGGATAAGTGCACTTTGTTGATGAAAATCATTTTTTGCGTAGCACTTTCCTTTCTTTAAAAGAACGAGTCCTTAGCTGAAATACTAAGAAGTCATCAACTAAGCTCGGGTTTCGTACTGAAGTATACGAAAGCCATTGTTAAGAATATTTAGAGAAACGACATGTTTTTAGAAAACATTTAAATGAACTCTCGCTCAAGCATATGTACATATCCGTGTCATTTTTGAAAGACATTTCTAGAAACGTACATAATATCGATTATACGAGAGACATGTCGTGAGAAGAATATTTTTGGATTTTTGAATTTTATATTGTTTTTGTATTTTTTGAGATTTTCTATTTTTGTATTTTGTTTTTCTTGTATTTTTTCAAAAATATTTACAAAGAAGAATTTGAATAAAGAAAGATTACGTTTGGACAAGTAAAAGTGGAGATAAAAGTGGAGTTAGAAAAGGATTTCCATATGCGATGTTGGCATAAAATTCTGCTTTTCCACATTGGGTGTAAGAACCCTCTTCACTTTTACAAGTTCTTACCATGGCCGTTCCTAATCGGATACCCTCGAAAGAGCTTACACAGACATACCGAAGTACACCCAAGATTAGGTGAGTCGCTGGAGATCACCCCACGACTGTAGACCATTTGAAATCCACCGAAAACACTAAGCGTAACCCACAAGAGATTACCGAAGTGACCTGCTGTCAGGGCTGCTTGATGTTTACCCTGGCAGGAGTTTCCGTTCAATCATTGAGAAGTACATAAGTAAATTCTCTCATAGACGTTCTGGCAGATTGCTAGGACCTGCGTAGGACTCTAAAGTTTACATCTGGCGTCCATTGATGTAGAACAACCAGTGTAATAATATTGTGTGTTCCTATGAGATCTTTTGATGAATCTCTTGGCTCTAGACTCAATAAGTGCACATTTAGTCATCGGAGGAATGGAGCAGAGTACCTCCTTTTCAATATCAACACACTCGGAGTGAGTGGTCAATAGATTACAACGGTTCTCCGTGAGAATGAAACAAGTATCTTTTGAGAGATACCCGAGTGGTTAGAAGATTTAAGTGCAGTGCGTCACTGGGTCCATGACGTCTTGTCTTCAATACCGATGTCACCTTAGTAACAATCAGTAGCAAATGAATTGAACCCGGTGTCTGACCTATGGTTGAACATATGGAGGGTTCATTTCTTTTCACCCTTTCTCATTTCATTTCTTTTTAATTCTTCAACCCCTTCTTTCCCTTTCATTCTTTACTCCTTCTTTTAATCATACCTAAGGACTTCTAATTCTATCTATTGGAATTGTCCTTGGGTAGATCCTTCCGGTTCTGGCGGATCATAGGACGGTTTTTACCTAACCTTAGTCACCTTATATCGCCATGACTATCCTATTGTTGCCATAAACCATTTGCTTGAAAATCTCTCAAAGTGTTTATGATTATAAAACACATTTTTGTTAACACATTGAGAGTTTTGCACTTTTGAAATACTCCCCCTTCACATGTGCTCATGATATGTTAAGATAAATTTGCACATGTTGGGTAGAGTTGGCACTTTTTGAATTGATCCACTCTTAATAGACATATACCCGAGGGACACGTTTACGTTGCTTAGTTAAAGGGATCCATTATCAGCTTTTAGGTGACAACTAGCCCTAATAACTAACTTGATGTTGTTAACATTCCTAAAAAGGAAGTTAGACCCGTCATGGTAAACATCTAATTAAGAGTTTCTCGAAATGGTACTTTTCTACTTGGATAAATCCTTTCGAATACTAACATTTTGTTTCGTCAATTCGAGAGTCAATTCTGAGTCTAGTATAAGACTTTTATGTCTTTACTTACGAGCTCGAGATTCTGCCACAACTTTTGAACATTTTTGATCACATTTAATCACGTCTTCTCCCCCTCAAAAATAGCATATCGTGATATTTTTGATATCAACTGATTAAATAAAAGCATTTGGAGAGAAAGACGGACTTTTTCGCATGAAATTGGAACATTTTCTTTTTGATTTTTATACTCCCCCTCAAAGAAAGCATATTGTTTAAACATAAAGTTTAAAATCAATTTTAATGGATTTAGAGGGAGTTTTTTCTTTGAAATACGAGTTATGTACTGAAATGTACACAAGTCATTTTGTTTTGAGGCTAAGTGCTTAAAAAGTTTTTGAAACCTTTGTTTTTAATTAAGCACTTTCCTTTCTTTGAAAAACGAGTTCTTAGTTGAAATACTAAGAAGTCATCAATTAAGCTCGGGTTTCGTACTGAAGTATACGAAAGCCATTGTGAAGAAAAATTTAGAGAAACGACATGTTTTAGAAAACATTTAAATGAACTCTCGCTCAAGCATATGTACATATCCGTGTCATTTTTGAAAGGCATTTCTAGAAACGTACATAATATCGATTATACGAGAGACATGTCGTGAGAAGAATATTTTTGGATTTTTAGATTTTATATTGTTTTTGTGTTTTTGAAAATTTTCTATTTTTTATTTTGTTTTTGTTGGTTTTTCAAATTTTGTATTTTCTTTTTTCAAAAATATTTACAGCGAAGCGGTTTTGAAAATGTTTTTCAAGAAGATTCGAGAAGACGTTCTAACTCCTCAGGGGTTAGGCTTCGCATGCCAATTCGTCGAACTAATTCGTCAAACCTTTCTTTTGGAAGGGCTTTAGTAAATAGATCGGCAAGTTGGTAATCCGTCTTAACGAAATGAATTTCAACTGTACCCTCTTCTACGTGCTCTTTTATGAAGTGGTAGCGGACTCTAATATGCTTCGTCTTAGAATGATGCACGGGGTTGCACGAGATGGCTATGGCACTTTTCGAGTCACAATACATAGGTATGCGGTCGAAATGAAAACCATAATCTGTGAGCTGTGTCCGCATCCAAAGAACTTGGGCACAACACGCAGATAGAGACACATACTCGGCTTCCGCGGTTGACAGTGTAGTGCAATCCTGTTTCTTAGACGACCAGCTGACCAGTTTTTCACCCAAAAATTGTGCTCCGCCTGATGTACTTTTTGCTGTAACTTGATCACCTGCATGGTCGGCATCTGAAAATGCTGTTAGATTAAACCCCGAATCCTTCGGATACCAAAGTCCCATGTTAATGGTTCTTCGAAGATACCGAAAGATCCGTTTAACCTCTTTGAGGTGAAGTTCGGTAGGCTTTGCCTGAAACCGTGCTAAGAGACAAACAGCAAATTGAATATCTGGTCGACTAGCAGTTAAGTACATGAGAGAACCAATCATACTCCGATATTTCTTCGGATCTATGGGTTTCCCGAATAAATCAGCACCAATTTTCGGTGAAGTGACCATTGGAGTACCAACAGAGTCACAATCTTCCATGCCATGTTTCTTTAAAATCTCAATTGTATATTTAGCTTGATTGATAAAAATACCACTAGGGGACTGATGTACTTGTAAACCAAGAAAGAATTTTAGTTCCCCCATCATGGACATTTCAAATTTGCTTTTCATGAGATTTTCAAATTGTTTTGAAAGATTAGGATTGGTTGATCCAAAGATGATGTCATCGACATAAATTTGAACAATTAAGATGTCATCTTTGTGTTTTTTAGTAAACAAAGTTTTATCAACCGTTCCTGTGGTGAAATTGTTTTTCAGCAAGAAAGAAGACAGTTCGTCATACCACGCCCTTGGAGCCTGTTTCAAACCATAAATGGCTTTCTTAAGCCTGTAGACGTAGTCTGGATGTTCTTTGTCGACGAATCCCTCTGGCTGCGTCACATACACTTCCTCTTTCAAAGTTCCATTCAAGAACGCAGTCTTAATGTCCATCTGATAGACGGTGATGTTTTTGTGAGCGGCATAAGCTAAGAAAATCCTGACTGCTTCAAGTCTAGCAACGGGCGCGAATGATTCTTCGAAATCTATCCCTTCTTCTTGCGGATATCCTTTAGCCACAAGACGAGCTTTGTTGCGGATTACAGTCATTTCTTCATCCAATTTGTTCTTCCACAACCATTTAAGATCAAAAACACGTTTCTCAAGTGGTCGAGGTACAAGTTCCCAACTATCGTGTAAATTGTATGAAAGAATTTCATCCTGCATCGCTTCAATCCACGGGTATTCTGCCATTGCCTCTCGAATGTTCTTAGGTTCTTTCAAACTTAAAGCACAGATGTAGATACATAATTCGAGATCGGTGGCAAGCTGTCTCCTCGTCTGAACTGGCCTGGATGGTTCACCAATGACATGTTCGATTGGATGGTCTTTAGTCCATTTGAGTGTAGAAGGGTACCTTGAATTCAACATATGCGTGTTAGATGGTTCATGTAACCTCGAAGAAGATGATTCAGATTCAGAAGCAAACGGGTTTTCAAAAACTTCTTCTTCTTCGTCTAACGTAGCATTTTGTTGTGAAGATTCTCCTTGAAAAGTTGAATTTTGGTTTTGCTCATCAACTCTTGGTAGAACAATTTCAATCACTGGAGATGCTGGAGTAGATGTTGATGATGATGTTGAGGGAGTTGGTGCTTGAGTTTCGACGGTTGTTGATGCATCTTGTGTTTGTGGTGGTGGTGGTTGTTGATGTTGAGCGGGTGCAGCGGAATGATGTGAAGATGCATTTGTCGAAGTTCCACCATAGTATTCATCAAACATTAACTCGAAGAAATTTTCCAGTTCTTGATTTGTTGGTTTATCTGGTATAGTTGACTGAGCTCCATTAGGTACGAGTCCTGAACTGATATGTCCAGAAGTCTTTCTGTTAGGTTCGGGTCCTAATCCGGAATGATTAGAAGCCATTGGATTAAGCGCGGGTTCTAGAGTGAGTCTCTCAGAAGCCATTTGTGAAATCTCGTCAAATTTCACATTCATCGTCTCCATTATCCTCTTAGTTCTTCTAACATACACCCTGAATGCCCTCGAATTTTCTGAGTAACCAATGAAGATTCCAATATCACCCTTAGCTTTCAATTTACCAAGATCTTCTCTGTCGTTCGTCGGATAGCACAAAGCGCCAAACACGTGAAGATAAGAAATATCTGGTTTTCGACCGTTCACAAGCTCATAAGGTGTTTTGTTGAATCTGGGATGGATTAAGGATCGGTTTTGAGTGAAACATGCAGTAGCGACAGCATCAGCCCATAAGAATAGCGGTGCACTAGAATAAATCAGCATAGTACGAGCAGCTTCCACAAGAGTTCTATTTCTTCTTTCAACTACCCCGTTCTGCTGTGGAGTTCTAACAACCGATGTTTGATGTGTAATTCCAACATCTTCAAAATACGTTCTTAACTCCTGATTTGTGAATTCTGTGCCGTTATCTGTTCTTACAATCCTTACTGGAGCTTGAAGTAGAACTTGAATACGCTTCAGAAAGGTGATGATGGTGCTAGGTGCTTCATCTTTTGATCTCAAAAACTTCACCCATGTATATCTTGAATAATCATCGACGATAACAAGAATATACTTCTTCCCATTGATACTTTCAACTCTCATCGGGCCACATAAGTCCATGTGTAACAAGTGTAACCTTGCTTCCGAACTAGGTACGGTTTTTGGTTTGTATGTTGCTCTTTTGCTCTTACCTTGTTCGCAAGATGGACATAAGTGTTCTTTGGTGTATTTGAGCTTTGGGAGTCCGTTGACGATGTTGTCTTTGGCCAATTTGTTGATCGTGTCGAAATTGAGATGGGATAAACGTCGATGCCACAACCAAGACTTTGTTTCTGATGCTCTTGTCATAAGACAAATTGGTGATGTAGAGGCCATTTGATTGATGTCGATAGCATAAAGGTTAGTGTCGCGATTTCCGATTAAAAGATCTTTTCCAACCAAATTTCGAACAAAAACCGTGTTTCTTCTAAAAGCAACCTCTAAATCTGCATCACAAAACTGCCCGACTGAAAACAAGTTGTGTCCCAACCCTTCGACATAGTAAACCCGAGTGATTAAGTAATTTCCAAACTGAAGATCTCCATAACCCGAAATAGCTGCAATGTGATCATTTCCAAAACGTACAGTTCCCATGAACTTCCAAACAAAGTTGATCAGCAGCTTCAAATTCCCGGTCATGTGCTTGGAGCAACCCGAGTCGACGATCCAAAGACAAATTTCGATAACCTGCGTAGAACAGAAGATTTTGTATTTGGAAACCGTTTCGAATTAGGTTCCATGGGGTTAGAGGTAAAAGCATTATCACACTCATAGAAGGTTTCTGTTTGTTCAGATTGAACCACTATCAATTTACCATCCTTAAGAGTGAATTCTCTACCCGTTGGTTTCCATGCACAGTACTTAAGATAATCTCTAGGCATTTTATTACTTGTGGGATACCTAATCTTTTTAATTAGTTTACCAAAGTATCTAGATCTCGCACTAGATTTATCTAAAGCATCATTCTGTTCAAGCATCTCATTCACATACTTAGAAACACATTCATCATGAACATCATTAATTAAGCATTTCATGCACGTTAAGCAAAGAGAGTCATTACATGCATTCAAAACAGTACGATCAACATTACATTCAGATGAACTATGTTTCTTATTACAAAGCGATAAATTCCTAGGGTGTTCTTCTACTTCTTCCATTTTATTCTTGCAACTACTCTTAGAGACAGGCGAGACTCTATTGTTCCTTGTATTGCTTCTAGGCTTTAGTCTGCTGCTCCTAGATGTGCTTGCTACTCCTGTAGAAGGTAAGGCACACTCATTAGAATTTATTTTGTTGTCGCATTTAGTATCCTTAGACTCTTTAGAATTATCCTTTACACATTTTTCGCTTGTCCTAGATGTAGAGGCACACGCAGTAGTGGGACTAATCCTAAACAGACCAGGGGCTAAAACTTTTGGTGTTTCGACAACCGCTTTTCCTTTCTCAGCACATTTTTCTTTTTCATTACATTTGGACAAAGGTGATGGAGTGACTGTTTTTGATAAATCTTTGTTCACATCGACTTTTGGAGCAAACCGAGAAATTGACATTTTTGGTTTTACAACCGGATTAAAAGCGTTTGGTTTCTCCGAAGTCTTTGGTTTTTCAAGCTTAGTTTCCACACCCTTTCCTTTTAAACTTTCAAGCTGAGACCTCAAAAGATCATTTTGCTCTTGCAACTTCTTGAAATCACGCTCATACGACAATTTGTCATACTTGCATTCTTCCTTTTTTCGATCAAGTTGTTTAAAATATGACACGTTTTCTTTTTCAAGTTTAATAAGAGCATTTTCATATTTTGAAACAAGTGCGGAGGTCTCAGCTCGAAGTCGTTCGTCATCTTCAACAGAATATATTTGCAATATGAGAGACATAATATCAGTAGACATCACAGCTTCGAAGAGAGAGTCATTTAACTTTTCCAAAACACTTATTTTCTCAAAAGATTCATTTGCCTGCTTTACTAGGGATTTGTGATCCGTAACAAAGTCAGCTGTTTCTTTCAAAAACGCTTGTTCAAAATGAATCACTCTTGCATTCACAGCAGTGAGTTGTGGAGCAATATCACTTTCAAGAATCTTTTTCACTTGTAAATGGACTGTTGAGTTCCAATTTTTCTCATTTGTTTTCGTTTTAGATTCTAAAGTCCTCTGAAGTGTTCCAACTCTGGTTTTGAGATCATCAAGATATCCCCTTGCATCACTTGTGTTAAAAGTGTTGTTTGAAGACATCTGTTCAATATTTGAAAGAGATTTGGAAACAGCTGCAGGTTTTGAAAGCATTTGCTTGAAAGTGAATTTTTTGGAAACAGTTTGTGTTTGTTTTTGAGGGACAAAAGTGATTCCATTGATTTTGTTCCATTTCTCGTAATCAATTGGTTTTAAATTAGGATTCTTTTGTTTCATTTTATGTTGACTCTCCTCCGCAAGTTGTATAGTATCATCAGAATCACGCACATAAGGAGGATCATGTTTCTCATATATCACATTAGCATTATAAATCACATTCTGTTCTTGCTGAGCTTTCTTGAGATTACAAGGTGTTTTGTTCCCTAGAGCCATTTTGTATTTTGTGTGGTAAAACGGATCGGTCTGATTAGAAATCATGTGAATCGTTTGAGCTGATTGACCCTTTTTAACCAACAAATCTTCAAGTTTAGCAATCTTGTGTTCTGACTCTATGATTTCTTCCAAAAGTTTATCTTCTTTCTTTGCAAAGTCTTTTTTCAACTCATCCCGTTCTTTTTCAAGATTGGCATAAGCTGATTTTTGTTTTGAAAGTTGGTTTGTTAAATCAGAAATCTCTTGTTTTAAAGATTTAATTGTTTTCATTGAAGTGACTTCAAGAGTATCATATTTGCATTGCAATTCTCTATCTTTAACAAGTATTTTCTTATAACCAATTTCAAATTCAGACTCGCGTTTTTTATCATTTAGAAAACTTTTTTCTTTGGCCTTGTATCTCTCAAGCTCAGTGGTCAATATCTCATTCGCGGCCTTAACATCGCGATTGACCTTTTTCACTTTTTCAACTTCGATAGTACAATTATTCAATAATGTTTCAAATAAAGCACGTGTTTCCTCATCAGTCTCAGCATGCTGTGAAACTGAGCCTCCATTATGATTCATATCGGGAGTCGTCGAATCAATATTGCTACTATTCGGCGTATCCTGATATGTATCATAAATAGGTGCTTGTGTCTCAGAATGCTGTTCCTCATGAAAAGACATATCAAATATATCATTATTGTTGTCATGATCGAAGTTGTGTACCTCAGAAAGTGCATTGGCATCATAAACAGGAGGTGTCTCAGAATCTGTATCATACTTAGCTTCCTGAAGATTAGCCATAAATATGCAGTTTGCATTCACTTCCTCTCTGTCCTCCATGTCATCCATCAGTGCCATGAAATCATGCTCCTCGGCGTTCAACTGGAATCCTGCCTCTTCCTTTTGTACTAGCATCAATGCTTTCTGCAGAAATTCTGAAGTCTTCCTTTGAGGCTTAGTAGGACAGTTCCTCGCCATATGACCGACACCTTGGCAATTGAAACACTTAATCACATTCTGCTGATTCCCATTCACATTTCCATAATTCCCACCAACTTGTGCTGCAACATTTCCATACTGATTACCCTGATTCCCAACATTACCAAACTGATTACCCTGAATACCAACATTCTGACCCCTCTGATTACCAACAACTTGCCCCATCTGATTCCCGACATACTGACCCATCTGATTCTGCCTATTCTGATTACCCATGTTATAGCCCGGAGCATATCCTTGCTGATTCCTCATACCTCCAACCATTGGCCCGGCATTGCCCATGTTGAAACTCGGTTGCACAATCTGCCTGTTACGAGTGTTCGTTGAAATTCGTTGGTTGTTGTTGGTTGGTGTGGAATAGCGTCCTTGGACTGCTTTTGTCAGAAGAGCAAGTGCTTGTGTCAAAGCATCAGTAGAATCATCACTGTCAGTGAACTCTGGTTCTGGGAAGTATGGATATGGTTGTTGTGGAATGACTTGTTGTTGTTGTTGTGGGTAGAATTGTTGTTGTGGGATTGCAGCAGTTTGTTGTGGAATGTATTGTTGTTGCATGTAGTTGTGAGTGGAAGATGATGATGATGGTTGATATGGTGTGTTTACTGATGAAGGTGATGGTGTATTAGCAATAAGTGCTAGAGGATCATGTTTCTTAGCAAGCATCTCAGCTCTCACTTCATTTGCCTCTGCCTGATTCTGCTTCAAGAAATCGTACAACTGATCATAAGTAACATCATGCAAATTCTTCGTCTGATAAACAATGGTGACGTATCTTCCCCATTCTGGTTGTAGCTCATTCAGAAAGACTGTGTTGTTAGCAATGTTTGTCTGAGTGAGGTTGTGCCTTGACAAATCATTCATGATCTTGCAGAATCTGAGATAATACGACTCTATGGATTCACCAGGAATTGAAGTGAACTTGCGAAGTTCCTTAAGCAATTGTGTTTCCATTTCTTGTTTCCCGATATCCGTTCCATACATAAGCTTCTTAACTCTTTCCCAGACTGCATGAGCACTTTCTTCACTATCCACTGTAGCATAAGTCGATTCTGGTAGACCAAGAACAACAAGGTGAAATGCTTGATCATCAGCAATGATTTGTTGTCGATCTTCTTCAGTGTAGTCAGTCTCATTCTGAAGTCTGTAGAAAGGTGGTACTGGGGGGGTTCCATTCGGATCACCAGGGTCTAGTATTTCTCTTGGTTTGAAAGGACCGTGCAAAACAGAATTAACAAGAAGTGTTCCATTTGTTTTGCTCTTAAGATAGCGTATCATTCTACTAGCCCATTGTGAATAACCACCCTTTGAAAGCATGGGAGGTCGGTTTTCAGCACCGGCGGCATGAATATCTTGTTGAGTTGCCATGATGATTCGATGCAAAGTGAAAAGTCGTGAAAAGTTGTTGTAGGATCTTTAGGATGAACTTAGGTTGTTGATGTAGATTAGGTTTGATTTGTGAAACGTCGTTGGTTGATACGGTTGTTCTTAGTGAGTTTGAGTTTTCCCTCCAAAAAACGAATTAGAAAAAAATTTATCTAAAATTTGAAAAACACTACGAAATGCAATTCTAAGGTTGCACGAAAAAATTGAGTTTCAAAAATTTTGACGCCAAATTTTATCGAAAAAATTTGAATTTAGGCCGAAAAATTTGAATTTTAGGTCAAAATTTTCAACGTTAAACCAAAATTGAAATCTCGCGTAAAAATTGAACGTTTAATCTCCTGCAGAAAATAAATTTTACTCAAATTTTCCCGCCAAAAAACTCTCTAAGATTCTTAGTTGCTGAAAATTGTTGATACTTGCTGAATAAGATGATTCCAAACTCGCTGAGATAATTACCAAACTCGTTAAGCTTCCAAAGTCGCTATGCTCCCAAACTCGCTATCAAAAAGTTCCAATACTCGCTATGTGATTTTCAAACTCGCTAAGCTACAAGTTCCATACTCGCTATCAAAAAAAACTTCAATACTCGCTATCAACAAGTTCAAAACTCGCTATCAAAGATCTTCAAACTCGCTAAGCTACAAGTTCCATACTCGCTATCAAAAAACTTCAAACTCGCTATGATTATTATTTGATACTCGCTAGCAAAAGTTTCAAACTCGCTATATAGCACTTACCATACTCGCTATGATATTTCTTACTCGCTATGCGATAAGAAGTTAAGGCTTACTCGCCACTGGTACACCAAACTCGCTATGAAACCAATAATAGCCCAAACTCGCTATGAAAAGAGTTTACCCAAACTCGCTACCAATAAATTCCCAAACTCGCTATTAAACCCTAAATTTTCAAACTCGCTATTAAACCCTAAACCCTTTTTAAACGTACTGTAATGATTTTTTCTATATCAAACAAGTACCAAAATGAGTAAAACCAATTCAAAGATTGTTAAAACTTTAAAACACTAATGAAATACCCAAAAACCAAAACTAACGAGTACACATTCAATCAAACGAGACCAAAACAAATCAAAACTAAATCTAAACCAACCTAAATCTATCCCTTGGCGATTGATACCACTTTTAATAGCCCGTATACAACCTAAATCACGACGTTCTTCACCTAAATCTAGAGAGAGAAAGAGAGATATAGATAGAGAGAGATGGGAGGATCATATGTGTGAAATAAGAACTTGTATTGTTACCAAATGATCAACCAACCTTCCAAGTGAAGGTATACAATGTATTTATAGTACTTACAAGTCTAGGGCTTTTGACTATTACATGTTTGGCCCTTAGACTTTCTAGTGATTGATAAATGAACATATAACTTCCTAAAACGCTTTCAAACGCAACCTATTACATGATTCTAGAATATAATGACCGACACTTCATAATATAAAAATACAATGCTAACAAGTGTGTATGTAAAAAAGTTGTGTATGTTTGGTTACCTATGATCACATATCATATAGCACTTTTTTGTGGATCATGTTCATTGTGCTATTCGTGAGGCTTCTGCTTTCGTCGCAAAAAAAAAAGAAAAAAAAAAAAAAAAAAAAA